>JAJMJO010000017.1:0-261138 GCA_030563605.1 Yamadazyma paraphyllophila
AGCGCGTTCCCTTAGCATGGGAAAGGTCTCCGGTTCGACTCCGGACTCGTCCATTTTTTTCACATCCCTGTAAGCAATTTACTTTTTGTTGTTCAAAGCTGGTAATAGTAAAACATCAGTTGTGTTTTGCATCTTTTGGACCCCAGAATATTTGGGGATTTATGGCGCGCGAAAAATAATACAAGCTTGATAGCGTAATTGTATTGAGTACAATAATACTACCCATTGTGAGGAGATATCATAGACATCACGATGCTGGATAGTCATAGAATAAACATAAGAAACAACAGCGTGCTAGGACCAAGCCCAGCGACTTCAGGGGCTCCAGAAGCTAAGGACCAAGTCCCTTTACAACCTCCGGAGCATCTTTCAGAGTTTTATTCTTTTGTTAATAACCATTCACACAATCCCACAACTCCTCAACAAAGCCCTAGTTTACGGGAATTTCTGCTGTCAGACTACAGGGGGTCGAGAGTTACGAGGCAACCATCGCTCAACACATTCACTTCTTTTACTCCATCGGTATTAGATTTGCCAAATATCTTGACATCTAAAGATTTTGAAGTTTCAGTAGGGACTTATAGAAATACTCTAGATAAGGCCAAAAAGTTCAGAGAAGCGCTTGTTCAAGTTTCAGCCGCTGCAAGCGAGTTTGGTGAAGCATTGGAGGATACTATTCATAATAACCCCAAAGTTAATAATAACAAGCAGGTTTCGGATGGGCTTATTAATGCTGGAAGCTTACAGTACATAATAGGGAGTAACAACCAGATTCTCAGTCGTCTTTTTCAGGAGAATTTTGAGGAACCATTGGCTAAAGAGTTGGAAGCTTTGAAACGTAATTATAAAGCTAATCACGATTATTATCAAAATGAAGTTCGTCAAAAGTCTCTTATTCTTAGACAAAAAGAACTTGAAAATATCAAGCTTTCGAAGCTGAGGACTAGAAATTTATCTGTTTATAAAAGCAATTTGGTAAATCTTACCAATCAGCTTGATGAAATCGATAGACTAAAATATGATTATTACCTCGAGGTCAATTTACTCATGGAAAGCTTTAATCAAAACCAACTTCTCATCAGAACAGGGTCGATGGTTAGGGCTGAATTAGAACTCTTTGAAGGGATCGCTCGGAAAGGTTGGTCTGGTGGGGGGCTTGATAAATTACTTGAAATTTCACCAGATCTATTTGCCATAGGTTATGAGGAGGATACCAAGGCCGTAAGAAACACAGAGTTGGGCATGGAGAGAATAAATGAAGACACCGGGAGTGTTGAAAGTGGGCATAGTAATCCGGCAGATGATCATGAGCTAAGCGACACTGTTGAAACAGTAAAAGTTGGTGGTTGTAAATTGAAAGAACCAGTTGAAAAAGACGAAGAAGAGGGACCAAATATTAACGAGATACAAGAAACCTCATCTCTAGCTTCATCTACTAAAGTTGAGCAGCAAATGCAAAATCTAAATCTTGACGAATCGTTTTCGCTTCCTAAAGTTAGCATGAACTCATTTCATAAGGTCAACGGAGACGGAGAGCTCATTGATAGGCAAGATAACGGTGATGCCTGAGGAATATTATTTTCAGCATCTACGGCTCCAAAATAATAATCGCCTTATGGCTCTACCCCATGTAGCGAGAGATGAGCCTGGTAGGGCTCAGGAGATGTTGGCAATGGCTCCACAGCATTGGTGCCGTACGCATGTGCTACGTCAAGGATGATACGTCCAGAGAAGAGAACAATTAGCTACAACGTTACAGACATCAGCAGAAGAAGATGGGGAACGGTTCTACTAGTGTTCTATGGGGATCGGAATTAGTCCTTGTTTAGTCTTAACTTAACTTTACATTTATCGGACGGGAATGTTTTTATTGTGGGTACACATTTGGTGCCGTACGATGAGTTCAATGATACGCGTGCGAGATTTGGCGGAGATGTGGTAGAACGGCACCAGTGATTGCGAATGAAATTGTGGCTAGCTAAACCAGTTTTATTGAAGAATGATTGGGGCCATGTAACAACCAAACAAGCAAACACGAACTGATACGATATATCAAGAGTAGCAATAAGGCTACACAAATATGTATATACCTCCCTAGGACCAATTAAGTCTATGTGCTTGAAACTGCTCAAAAGTTCTGTCAAGGTTATGTACAGGAGATATGGTTCTTATCAACCACAGTTTTGATTAGGTACGGCGATAATGAATATAGGAAAAGTCTATTGTTAAAATACGGCCAGTAAAAATGGGCGGAATAAGCTTGCTCAAGGTATAAATAACCCATGATTTCCCTCCAAAGTGATCAGAAAAAGCAGCTTTTAAACAATGTCACAAGAGGTGAAACAAGTAATTTCTTCAGAAGAGAAGGGAAAGCCAACCGAGGAAACTTGGTCTGATGATGCATCAGAAGACTATGATTACGATGATGAAAGAAATTATAACACTCACTATGTTGATGAGCACAACCCAAGAGGTTTGAGGGTTCCAACAAAGCATGAAGCTGGCACTTTAAAAAGAGTTATTGGATCTGCTCCACTTGTAGTTTATCTTATTTGTTTAGTTGAATTGGCTGAAAGAGCTTCGTATTACTCGACTAAGATTCTTGTCACCAATTTTGTTCAAAGACCTTTACCAAAAGGTTCAACAACAGGTGCTGTTCCAAAGGGTCCAGGAAGTGGTGATATCTCTGCTGGTGCCTTGGATAAAGGTTTACCAACTGCTACTGCCTTATCTTTATTATTTACCTTTTTTGCTTATGTGGTTCCATTATATGGTGGTTATGTTGCAGATACCAAAATAGGTAAATTTAAAGCCATTTGGATCGGTACTATTGCTGGGTTTGTAGGACACGTATTGTTTATTATTGCTGGTATTCCAAAGGTGATTGCGGGTGGGAATGCCCTTGCTCCGACCATTTTGGGTATTCTTACCTTGTGTATTGGTACGGGTTTCATTAAACCGAATTTATTACCATTACTTTTAGATCAATACAGATTTGAAACTGATGTGGTCAAGGTGTTGCCATCGGGGCAAAAGGTTATTGTTGATAGAGAAAAGACTATCGAAAGAATGACCTTATTCTTTTACTGGTGTATTAATATTGGTTCGGTATTTCAATTGGCTACTTCGTATTCTGCTAGAAATGTTGGTTTCTGGTTAGGATTTTTTGTGCCAATCACCATCTATATGGTCTTACCAATTGTGTTATTGATTGTTGGACCAAGATTAATTAAAGAAGAAGTCCAAGGTTCAGTGTTGACTGAGTTCGCTAAGATCTTGAGGGTTTCTTACCAAAAGGGATGGTTTAAGAGATTAAGAAGTGGTGAGTTCTGGGAATGGGCAAAACCTTCTAACTTGAAGAAAAGAGGCGTTGAAACTTACGGTAGGAAGAAGAAAGCTGTCACTTGGAACGATCAATGGGTTTTGGATATCAAACAAACCATCCATGCTTGTAAGATTTTCCTTTATTTCCCAATTTACTTGATGAACGATGGTGGTATTGGATCGATCCAAACTTCTCAGGCTGGTTCAATGACTTTAAACGGTGTACCAAATGATTTATTCGATAACTTCAACCCAATTACTATCATTGTTCTTATTCCAATTTTGGATTACATTGTGTACCCAGCTTTCAGAAGATACAATATCAATTTCAAACCAGTTTATAGAATCACCTTTGGTTTTACCCTTGCCTTCCTTTCACAAGTTGCAGGTGCCATTATCCAATCTTCTATTTATAAACAAAGTCCATGTGGAGACCATGCTTCTGACAGTGGATGTACTGCCCCTATTTCTGCTTGGGTGGAAGTGGTTTTATTCATCATTCAAGCTGCTTCTGAGTGTTTTGCTATGACCACTTCTTATGAACTTGCTTACACTAGAAGTCCTCCACACTTAAAGTCTTTGGTGATGGCCATTTGTTTGTTTATGTCTGCTATTGCTGCTGCCATTTCCCAAGCCATTACCCCTGCCTTGGTTGATCCACACATCACTTGGGCTTTTACTGCCATGGCTGTTATTGGTGCTATCTTTACCGTGATATTTTTCTTCCACTTTAGAAACTTGCACGTTGAAATGGAGCAAGAAAGAATTGCAAGAGAAATTGCTGATAGAAGAGAACAATTGACTCTTGAAGGTGATGAAGAGAATAATTTACAGGCCGTGACTTCCATTAAGTCCGTTGTAGGTAAATAGATAATGATGTACTATAGAGATAATATAAGCGCGTGATTGAAGTTGCGATAATAATGTTTATAGGATCAGAAAGTGAAGAGATTTGGGTATGTACCTAGTCGGCAACTAAGTCCCAGCAGTTACTATTTACCTGAACATGTAATATTTAAACAAAACCCTATGGCTGCAAACTGGTAATTCGCACACAAATGGGACGAGCACAGGGCTGGAACCCTAACACTGGGACGTTGAATAATTCAACATCGCAGTGAAAAATATTTCTTCTCAAACTACATCTATAATGGCTCCAATCGTATGTATACTAACAAGCTAGACGATAGATACCCCAGTGTACGGGTACATGCAACCATATACCGCCTCACGGCACCCACTCCTTCCATCAGGAACTAATAAGATTCCTTTCCTGTGGCAATGCAAACCCCGTCCCAAGGGCTATTCTGTCGATTAAGCATTAATTGTGCAGTAGGCTAACCGGGATTTTTAGACCTCTAAGAAAGCTAAGACCGCTAAGAAGTTCGTCATTGACTGTTCTGCTCCAATCGAAAACGACGTTTTCGATCAAGAAAGTTACGTCAAATACTTGGTTGAACACATCAAGGTCGAAGGTATTGTTGGTAACTTAGGTGACGACATCTCTGTTTCCGCCGACGGTAACAAGGTTGTTGTTGTCTCCAACGCTAAGTTCTCTGGTAAATACTTAAAGTACTTGACCAAGAGATACTTAAAGAAGAACCAAATTAGAGACTGGATCAGATTCGTTTCTGTCAAGCAAAACCAATACAAGTTGCAATTCTACAACGTTGGTGAAGATGACGAAGAAGAAGACGATGAGTAATTCATATAGTAATAGATAATTATGGGTTAGAAACGTAGTCTCTATTCTGTTGTATTAGCACCTGATTCTACTAGTTTCTTGGCTGTTGTCTGGCAATTGGCTGCGTGGTACATTTACTGGTGTTAAAGTTAGTGTTTCACTTCTACCATTGGCTAGGAATAAGCTTACGCTAGAAACAAGAATTTACCCAACTTAAACATTTACGAGATGAGTAAGTTTTTTAGAACGAGATTTCAATGAGACGCTGAAAATTTTGCCCTAAACCCCGGATGCCATATATTTATAGAAGGGGCCCGACTCACAAAGGCTTATAAAATCTTATGTGTATCACCAGATCTCTCTCTAGTACATGGCTCGCCTACGCTCTCGGTCTCTGCCTTCCTAAATCCAGACTAAGAGACCATCTCTCTGACTCACGGTCCCGCTTACCCATGATTTCGCGCTCATCAACCTTCGCAGATTTGTACCACTTTTTCACATATTTATAACCCACTTTTCCCATATTTTGTAAACCGTTTTTTCCTCGTACAATACGACTTTACAACATGGAACAACTCACTAGGATGTCCATGAAGGTGTGCCCTTTTGTGAAATCTCATTCTGCGCAAGCTATGCGCCAGATCAGCCAGACCTCTTCTTTATCATCTGAAGCTCGTCAATGTCCTTTCATGAAAAACGCCTTAACCAAGTCTTACTCAACTGCCACCAAGCCTGTTGCCGCCTCTGCTGCTTCTAGCACCACCTCTGCTTCCAGCGCTACCGCCTCAACATCCAGCACCTACGCTTTCAAGGGACATGAATTATCTAATGGCGTTGACAAATCATCCAATGAAAACGGGTTTGATTACCAAGGTTTCATGGAGAATGACTTGGCCAAAAAGAGAAGTGATAAGTCTTATAGGTTTTTCAATAACATCAATCGGTTGGCCAAGGACTTCCCAAAAGCTCACAGAGCTGTTGAACAAGACCAAGTTACAGTTTGGTGCTCAAATGACTATTTAAGTATGGGAAGAAACCAACAAATTTTAGAGACAATGAAAAAGACTTTAGACAAGTATGGGGCTGGGTCTGGTGGAACCAGAAATATCGCCGGCCATAACCAACACGCCATGAAGTTAGAGGCAGAATTAGCTACTTTACATAAGCACGAAGCCGCCTTATGTTTTACCTCATGTTTTGTTGCAAATGATGCAGTATTGTCTTTATTAGGACAAAAATTAAAAGATTTGGTTATATTCTCCGATGAGTTAAACCACGCCTCGATGATTCAAGGTATCAGAAACTCAAGAGCCAAAAAACATGTTTTTAAACATAATAACTTGGAACATTTGGAATCTTTATTAGCTTCTTATCCTAAAAACACACCAAAACTTATTGCCTTCGAATCGGTTTACTCCATGTGTGGACTGGTGGCTCCTATTGAGGCCATTTGTGATTTAGCAGAGAAATACGGTGCATTAACTTTCTTGGATGAAGTCCATGCTGTTGGAATGTATGGTCCTCATGGAGCAGGTATTGCAGAACATTTGAACTTTAACCAACACTTAAAAGCCGGTGTCAATCCAGTCCCAGAAAAAACTGTTATGGACAGAATCGACATGATTACCGGAACTTTAGGTAAAGCCTTTGGTACTGTTGGAGGTTACGTTACTGGTAAGGCCAGTTTAATTGATTGGTTTAGATCATATGCCCCAGGGTTTATTTTCACCACCACTCTTCCACCAGCAATCATGGCCGGTACCGTCACCTCTGTCAGGTATCAAAGATCTACCCTCAAAGACAGAGTAGCCCAACAAAACAATACTCGTTATGTTAAGAACAGCTTGGCAGATATTGGAATTCCAGTCATTCCAAATCCCTCCCATATCGTACCAGTATTGGTTGGTAATGCAGCAGATGCTAAAAAAGCTTCTGATTTATTGTTAGAGAAACATAACATTTACGTCCAAGCAATTAATTTCCCTACTGTACCAATTGGCCAAGAAAGGTTAAGAATCTCTCCAACACCCGGCCATGGTAAGGAATTATCTGACCAATTAATTGGGGCATTGGATTCTGTCTTCAACGAAATGAGCTTGGATAGAACCAGAGACTGGGAAGCTAAAGGTGGATTGTGTGGGGTTGGTGTAGCAGGTGCTTCACCAGTCGAACACGTTTGGACCGATGAACAATTGAAGTTAACCGACGCGGATTTGAACTCGAACGTATTCGAGCCAGTTATTGAACCCCGTGATGTCAGTTCGGGAGTACCATATTAAATATTCAAACTACTAAACCCACGTTAAGGCTGGCGGTAGTTTTTTGTCCTATGGTTTTCTACAGTTGTAGCCTCAATATAAGTATCAATTTAAATTATCTCATCTCTATTTCGCATCAATGTTTGGTATGTTATTTTTCGCAGCTTCCAAAATAAACAAGTGATGGCTCTAGACACGAATCAGGTAGTCAGAGTTTACACCACGCGGCTTGTCAACTCTTTAGTACCGGCAGAGTTTGGCCAGGAGTATATCCAGAGTGTGACGCGTGACGTTTTAGCCAATCTCCTGGCGCTGCCGAATAATAACCAATCAGACTTTAATCAGGTTTTAAACAAGTACAAGAAGCTCTTTATAAGTGCCGGCAAAAATAACGAATGGATAAGATTTAACAGTGTCGTCAGATCATTGACCCAGATCAAGAGTGCCGAGAGCATTAAGAGCTACTTGGTTTTTCTTGCCAGCTTGAGCGGGTTGAACACCTCAGATATAAGTCTTACAACCTCGCCAGTTGGTAATAGAGGCTCTTCTCCTTTTAAGAACGATACAAATAACACGATGCTGGACATGATAAAACCTTACTACGATACTTTGGATGAGCTGGTGATCATCCAGTATTTATCCTATACATTGATGGGGATTGACTCCAAGATCCTACGGTTCCTTGATGATAATGGCCAGATAAAAGTCGAAATGCCTATAGATGTCAATAATAGCTACTCGCTATTACTAGGGAAGATTGTCGAGCCGGCATTGATTTACGTGCGGTTGAAATCCACCCTCTCTGGAATGACAGGCACAGGTCTAACTCCTATCAAAACGTCGTTTTTAGCAGCATTGGAGAATGAACTATCGAGATACTCAGAATTTGTCAACGAATTGTTTAGTCAATGTCCCGAGTCTTTGATTTATATCTATAACCTTTTGAACCCACAGATATATAGACTAAGGTTATTCTATTCACTTACAAATCAGTTGAATATTAGTGGGTATGAATTCTTACAAGCCGTATACGAGCTCACTAAGTTTGGTGATACAACTATAAAGGAGTTAAGCACCGATATATTCAACTCAATATCGTCTGAATATTATGAGATCTTAGAACATTGGATCTTAAGAGGTGAATTAATCGATGTTAATAAAGACTTCTTTGTTGAGTTCGATAGCCTGGCAGATAATATCCAAGATATAATCATGTATTTTCCCGAAAAAGTCCCATCTTTTTTTGTCAACATCAATAAGGACATCGGGTTCAAGATATTTCAAATCGGAAAAATCATAATCTTCTTGAACAGATATTGTAAAGAGTTAAACTGGCTAAATGGTTACACATCCAAGTACTCCAAGTTCTTCTACCAAGACTTTACAGGGTTGAAAAGCATGAAGATCAGCTTGATTAGCCACTTGATCAATAACCAATACGAAGAGTTGGTCAACTATTTCACTCACGTTATTCACTATAAATATGAAATGGTTAACCATTTGGCTAATTTGAAAAAGTTTCTTTTGATGGACAATAATGACTTTGTAGATGCATTGATTTTGAAAGGATACGATCTTTTTAGTGAACCTTCAAACCAATTGACCTCGACTCAATTGTCCAGGATCCTTGTGGAATCAGTCAATTACAGCAGCGTGAAGAATTATAGCACGGCGTACAAGAATAGACTAGATGCCAGAATTTTAAGTTTAAGTCATGGGAATATAGGGTGGCAGGTTTTCACTATAGAGTATAAGGTTGAGGATTTGCCTATTAATACGCTTTTGAACTATAAGGATTCCAGTATTGAATATTTGAAGATGTTCAATTTCTTATGGAAACTAAAACAGTTTTCCTACATGCTTAACATGAGTTATGTTGAAGGTAACAATCTTAAGAGGGGGGATTTAAGAGAGTTTTTTAACATCCACAGGCGGAACCGTAAACTTCGGGTGGACCAAATTAAAAGCTTTAAGGAAGCCAAGGTGAGTTTTATCATACGCTCCTTCCAAGTTGTAAACTTAATTAGGTTCAAGATGACCAACTTCCTCAACACCATTCAGGATCATTTATTTGATGGACTTGACCAGAATTATCAAGCCCTTATGCATTCGTTTTTCAATAACAACGTTGAAAATAACATCCAATTGAACCCCAAGTTTAAACAACTTCTTGCCAGTCAAGAAGCATCACTTCTTCCACCAGTACACAAAAATGAAACTGCTGTGAACGAGTTGAACTTTGAAGACGTGATCAATCTTAATGTCAATTACACCAAACGATTCAATTTAAAGATCCTCGATACCAAGGCCGTAGGGAAAAGTGGCGAAACATATAGCAACCAGCTTTACCAGATACTCGAGACTATTTATCGATTTATCAACAGTAACGAAGAGTTTCATTATCTTGTGATTGAGTATGTCACGTTACTTAACATCGATAAGAATTACGATATGAACGAGATAGATAGTGATTTAGAGTTCTCCGAGGCCACGCTACGTAAGATCGTGGCAAAGATCCAAGGGGATATCCATGACGAGTTCCGTAGCGGCTTGGCACAGTTGGCTAGAGATTTACGGAGCGACTTGGATTTGAAGGAGTTAAGCAAAATAATAAGTTGACCAGAGATGGGTCTATTTCGGTTTGTGCCCCACAAAATGGCGCAGGCACGAAGGTGCGACAAATTATTTTTCACAACCGTATGATATCACAGGCCAAGGGCGAGACGTGGCAGGAAGACAGGGGAGTTAGCGGAGATAGGGTGGTGATGGAGGAAGTTTAATGATACTATAATTACATAGAAACATGGAATATGAATGAAGAATCCTCATTGGTACTGATAAATCAAGGTAGCCGAGGAAACTGACATTTGCTGCCGCGATTTTAAATTGTTAGTCCGAGGATTTGCATAAAAATGTAAATATATAAAGTTGGTAAAATTCTCAGTTTTTATTGCTCATTGATAAAATTGAATATGGAAGAAGTTGATAGTGCTTTAGTTGACAATGTTAAGTCATTTGCTTCCGGTGGATTCGGTGGTATCTGTGCTGTTTTAACTGGACACCCATTTGATCTTGTTAAAGTTAGATTACAAACAGGGGTTTATAACAGTGCTATTTCGGGGATTAAACTGACATTAGTCAAAGAAGGTTTACCTGGGTTTTACAGAGGAGTGGTGCCTCCACTTTTAGGGGTCACTCCTATGTTTGCTGTTTCGTTCTGGGGGTATGATATTGGTAAAAGAATTGTTTCATCCACAACAGGATTATCCACCAGTGAATTTCAAATTTCACATATTTCAACCGCAGGGTTTTTATCGGCAATTCCAACCACATTGGTTGCAGCTCCATTCGAAAGAGTCAAGGTCATGTTACAGATCCAAAAAGAAAAATCAAGCATGGCTTCTGTCATTAAAGAAATGTATAGGACTGGAGGTATCAAATCTATTTTCAAAGGGTCTGCTGCAACTTTGGCAAGAGATGGTCCTGGTTCAGCATTGTATTTTGCAACATATGAATACTTGAAACAATCGTTGACTAAACCAGGTGAAGAAGGATTATCATTGGTGAACATTTCTATCGCTGGTGGGTTTGCTGGTGTTGCTATGTGGTTGGGTGTTTTCCCAATTGATACCATTAAGAGTACCCAACAGAGTTCAAACGTAAGTATATCGATTGCTCAAACTACTAGAAACATTTATGCCAAGGGAGGTATCAAAGCTTTCTTCCCTGGGGTTGGTCCTGCCTTGGCCAGAAGTTTCCCAGCTAATGCTGCAACTTTTGTTGGTGTTGAAGTCGCCAACAATTTCTTAAAATCTCTTTGATATTTATTGTATTTATAGCATATAGAGCAATACAGGTGATTGATATTTGTTCTATTACCATGGCCTAGAGCAGTATTTTCAGTGATGTTAAATGAAATACGATTGAGGTCAAGACTTACACTGACACCTCAACAACCACACGCGTGATATTTCATTCACTCCTCTGTCTACGAAACCATTCACCGCTCCATCTACGAACACTCCCACTTGCTCCATCTACGAACACTCCCACTCCATCACCACAATTAACTACCCTCAATCGTCCTCTTTCACCCTTATCTAATTCGTCATTTTCGCGCTAATTATTTCAGGAGAACTCAACAACATGTCTTTAACCGACGACCAAGTACGTACCAGCACACCACCACCGGCCCCTTTAACACCGTTACACACGGCAAGGAGCCAATACGACTAGCCTCAATCACAATGCACAATACTAACTTACCGCAGGTCAATGCCGAACTTCGTAAGATGAAGGCCTTCATCGAGAAGGAGGCCCAAGAAAAGGGTAAAGAAATCCGCTTAAAAGCTGATGAAGAGTACGAAATTGAAAAGGCATCGATCGTTCGTTCAGAGACCGCCGCCATCGACTCAGCTTACGAACAAAAATTCAAAAAGGCCAGTTTAGCACAACAAATTACCAAATCTACTATTGCCAATAAAACCAGATTGAGAATTTTATCTACCAAGGAAGAAGTCTTGAGCGAAATCTTCGATGAAGCAAAGAATCAATTGAGTAAATTGAGTTCCGACAAAAAGCAGTATAAAACAGCATTTGTTCAACTCATTTTAGAAGGTTTATTCACTTTATTAGAAGAGGATGCTGTATTAAAAGTTAGAGAAGCAGACTTGGCTTTAGCCAAGGAAGTCACCGAAGAAGTGTCTAAGCAGTTTGAACAAGAGGCCAAGTTTCCTATTAATATCACCATTGATGAATCTGACTTTTTGAATAAGGATATTTCTGGTGGAGTTATTGTGACCAACAAGAATGGTAAAATCGAGGTAAACAACACCTTGGACGAAAGATTGAAGTTATTGTCTGAAGAAGCATTGCCAGGGCTTAGATTGGAGTTGTTTGGTATTTCTGAGTCTAGAAAGTTTTTTGATTAGCTAGGTAGACACTAGGTAATATAGACCATTTGTATAGGGCGTAGACTGAGAGTTTGAAGGAAGACTGAGAGTTTAACGGAGGACTGAAATTCGAAATCTGAGACACGAGAGCTTAGAGACGAGTTTCTTTTGGTTAAAGGTATCACGATTCGACCTCAGAAATTGCAGATGACCAAAAGCACTACGACTATCATTATCAATTTAAATTATTGATCGCGAATTTTCATAGCCATCGCTGCATGTTTTCAACTCGGTTATGGCAGTACAGCAACCTAGGACGATGCAGTTTGACGAGACCAATTTCCTACACCAGCATAAACTCGGGGTTCAAAAAATGGAGACCCGAAAGATGGACGTTTAAAAACCCATTGGATGCAGTGACTAATCCAGATAATGATGTTCCTGACCTTAAAGAGTTCACTTCCAATGCCAGTCATAAAATCGACATCTCCAAATTCGGCCGGTTAAAACCGGTGCTACCAAGTGATGCCCATGTGTCTTGCACGGTTTTTGACAAGCTTGGTAATAATATAGCCATCAGTAAGAAATATCCCAAGACTCAGTTCTTGAAAGACCACAATCTTTTCCCGAGAGATTTAAGGAAAATTGACACATCTGTTATTGATGTAGCCCCGCAGATAATGATCAGGGAGAAGACTTTATTGATCAATTTGTTACACATTAAAGCCCTTATTAAGGAAGATAAAGTGATGATCTTTGATACCTCCACTCCAGAAATAGCCACCCGTTTAGGATTATTCATTTATGATTTAGAGCTGAAGCTTAAGACACCAACCAATTTACCGTTTGAGTTCAAGGCGCTAGAAACCATATTGATCAATGTCATGGGATACTTGGAAGCAGAATTAAAGATCCATATTCAAAACTGTGGGAGTATTTTACATGACCTTGAAAACCAAGTGGACAGAAAGAAGTTGCAAGATCTTTTGATTCGACTGAAAAATGTCCAGAGTTATTACCAGAAGGTACTTTTGATCAAACAGGCGCTCGAATCTGTTTTAGATAATGATGAAGATTTGGCAGCAATGTGTATTTCCAATTCATCAAAAACAAAAGGCACAGAAGAGCTCGAAAACATTTTGGAGTCGTACTATTCTCATTGTGACGAATTTGTTCAGCACTCAGGAAGTTTGGTGAACGATATCAAGTCAACGGAGGATATAGTGAACATCATTTTAGATGCTAATAGAAACTCATTGATGCTTTTCGAACTCAGAGTCACCATCTATACATTAGGAATCACATTTGCAACGTTAATTCCAGCCTTTTACGGAATGAACTTAAAGAACTTTATTGAAGATAGTTATGTTGGATTTGGAGCGGTGGTGCTTGTTTCGTTACTCCAGGGTTGGTTTTTAACCAAAATCAATCTTCATGCTTTAGACAAAGTCCAGAAGTTGGGTAGAATGGGGGGTTCAAGATCAAAGCACCTGACAAATACTCTTTTGATGAAGCATCAAGAGGCCCACCAGCGATGGGATAAATGGTGGAGACACCATCGGAAGACCAGGTACCACCGGCCCACCATGAAGGAGCGGTACTATATCTGGCGAATGATGAATGATAACCGGAAGAAGTAGACAGAGAGAAGTAGACATAAACGAGTAGACAACGGAGAGACATTTAATGACTAATGGTTTGTACATATACCTGTAAATAAATATACACTATTATACCTAATCCAGATCTTCAGATTGGTTGACTATGTTCTCATTGTCTGAATTATCCGAGTAACGGGGAGCTTCAGATTGTGTCTCCTCAGGAAGAGCTTCAGGAAGCTCTTCATCAAACTTCTTGTGGCTCCCGTTTTGTGATGCTTGGAACTGATCGTTGGATAATGAGGTTCTTCTATTTCTAAATACCGGCTGGTTTTCCTCTTCAGATCCTGGTTTAATTAATGTTCCGTCAATCGACACCATTTTGCCTGAACTGTGAATGTTTTTGACGGTGAATTGTATTTTGCCTTCGATTTTGACCTCGTTAGAATCCACCCAGTACCCCAAGCTTTTAAACCTTGAATTTTCATCTGTTTCTTCTGAAAATTCATCCACTTGTGAAGGAACAAATCTCCAATCTGATGGGATATTGAATTTTTTGATGGAAGCATTGAATGTGTCATGGACCAAAAGCCCTATGTGACTTGCTGTTTGCATGTATATATAACCTTCCAAAGTATCACCAAGTTGTGGTCTCCATACTAATAAATCGACACTAATCCAAGAGAAGGTGAAGGGAGATGAGTCGGATAACTTAGCCAAATGGCCGCCGTTTTCGCCTGGGGAATCGAGAAGCTCGATGTTATTATATGCAATTACCACTCCCTGTGCTTTTGGGAAATAGTTCATGATCAACGGGTCTAAGTGTTGAGCCTTAATCCCGTTGATGGGGTTGGAGATGTGCGAGGGTGCAAGTGACACGTATAGTTGTGTGTGGAACGTTTGAAAGCATTCAGACACGCCCTCGTCATTGATAGGGTTAGAGCTCTCGGGTATTATAAATTGTTTTCTTCTTTTCTGGCCACTCATGATGTATATGTATTTAAAAACCTCTGGATACCTGATAACCTGAAATTTTTTTTAATGTGAGATGCGATGCGAATCGATTTATTATGCGATAATTATACACTATTAAAGTATTAATGAATAAGTAACTCAGGTGAGTTTACTTTTGAGCTTGAACTTGGTGTTCAGAAACGAGTTGGAAATAAAACTTGACTGTTTAAGTGAGCCGATTTGCTGCGGAGCTTGTGGTGGTTGGGGAGCTTGTGGTTGTGGTTGTAGATTTGATTTGAATAGTAAACTCTCTTCTTTCTTTAATCTCTGGTCCTTTATTTTCAATCCAGGTTTCGGGGTTCTGAAAACTGCAAAGTTCTTGAGAAGCCTTGCAGAGTATTTGGAAGGTGCATCTTCGGCTTCCGTATACTCTGGAACACCCGTAAACCGGACTTTCTTCACCACAGTAGTGGCATTAGTGTCGGATAAACTGACCGACGTGGTGCTAGTATTACCTGGGGAATCTGAAAGTTCTGGCTTAGAAATTTCCGCTGAAGACGTTTCACTGTTGCTTTTCAAGGTACTTGAAGTATCGGATCCAATTTTAATGAGCTCACTATTACGTTTAGTATTGAGCTTGGTGACTTCTGCTCTTGTTTTCCTTTTGCTTTGCATATCTTTTGGTGCAGTGGGGTTTGCAGTTGTTGCTTTGGCTGGCGGTTGGGGAGGTGAATCTGGATGAGATTTGGACTCTTCAACCTCTTTGTCCGCATACTTTCTGATATTGACCGAAGAAGGGGCATTAGGATCAAACAATACCGATGTCAATATCTCTTTTTCTTGTGTCATCAAAGTGCCATTTTTGGCTGCTTCTTTCAAGTGCTGTTGCAAGCGTTGATTAGCACTCAATTTTTTAGCTATAGGTGACTCGTTTTCTTCTTCAATAATCGCTTGTTTAACAGGAGTGGCCGGCTTCCGGGTGATAGAAGACTGTCTTCTCACGCCTTGGCTTGCACCAACGTTGTTCTGTTTAAGGGCTGCAGCAGCACCAGAAGATGCAATTCTTGCGCCTAAAGGCGAAGAGGCCGGTGATGGAATCGTACTCAATGCCAGTAATCGCTCCGGAGATGACTGTGGCTGGGAGTTAGATCTCCTCCGCCCCGTGGCAGGAGGGGGATATGGCACTGTGCTATTTGTGTTGGTGGTGGTATTATTATTGGTGTTGATGTTGGTAGTTGACGGTGTCTTGACAGGCAAACTGTTTGTTGAGCTGCTATGAGAAGGACTGAGAAAGATCATCGATGTGGGTCTCTGCTGTCTGGGGCTTGTAGTTTTTGGAATCATCAATGGGTTCTTATTGACAGACGTGAGCGAAGTACGTCTCGTGATACTTGCATTCGAATTGTTCGAAGAAACAGATGAAGACCGTGATCTGGTACCTCTGGGAAGTGAAGGCTTATCGTCAGATTTGTCCGTCTTCTTGTCAACCTGAGGTTCTGGCTTCTTGTATATCTTTTCGACAGCAGTGTATATATCGATCAAATAGGCTCTTGGTAAGCCACAGGACTTTCTAAACTTTAATTCAGCAGGTAACCAGCATCTGCCAAACTCTTCAAATTTAACTAGCGCAGACTCCAATATGTAATGGCCTTGTGCAGCGAAATTCGTGAAGTCAGAAACGGTTTTTGGGGTCACTTCAAAGTCTGAATTCGGCCTAAGAAGTCTTGTTAAATTTGCAATCAAAACCAGATTCTTTTTGTTCTTGTTGAATGATTCTTCCATGTTATTCAACACCGTGAGCTTGAAGTAAGAAACATTAGCGAATGTGCTAAGGAACCGCTGGTCAGTTAAGTGCTGGAGATTCAGAAGGTATACCTTTCTTGCGAATCTCCGGAGTATCATGTACATATCATTCAATCTCAAAGTAACCAAGAAAATCAAGTGTAACGAAAGCTCCCAATTCGGTATAGCCTTGAGAGTTTCAGGAGCAGTGTTGGGTTTGATAGCCTTATACTTTGATATGATAGTTTTCAAGTGAGCTAGACTTTTTTTGAACTCGGAGATGATCATAAACATCATCTTTATATCTATATCGATCAAGGTGGCTTCACCAAATATCTCTGTAATGGCACTTTCATCTGGCGGCAATGCAAATGAAAAGTCATTAGAGCCCACTAAATCCACGTCATTCTTGAATAACTGATCAATGACTTTATCAAACTCCAGGAGTTGGGGCTCATCAATTGGCGCATTAAAGAGGCGCTTTTCGTAGCCAGAAAGACACGCTGTGTACAAAGACACCAAATTCTTGGTACATTTACAACTTGTGGCAATGGTGGGCAATTGCCCCAATGGCACCACAGGGAGGTCATTTGTGTCGTAGGGAATATGACTCACCACCGACAGGACAATGATGTTGGGAACACGTATATGTTTATAATTTGAGATTGCTTCTAGCGGAGCAGAGAATCCTTCGTTTATAGCGAATACGTTACCTGCCACAAGCGTCAAGTAGTGGCATATTCTTAGGTCGGACGTGGATTGGGTGAGCGAGGTGACAAACGGTAGAAGACTGTTGATTTTATGGATGGCATACTTGTACTGGAGCCCCTTTGTATGTGACGAGCTGATGGACATGATCTGTCTATAACTGTCTTTATCTTATGAAGCTAAATTATCACCGACTGACAGTCGCGAAAATAAAATCATTGTTTATAATTATGGTACTACAAAAGGACGCTACTAAGGTGGACACAGATGAGGCGGCGGAGTACAACCACCGGGTGCTGTCATTGTTGACGGAGCACTTTGGGTACCCGCCACTTGCTGTGGTCGACGACGTAATAAATGCCGTCAATCATATCTTGTATAAGTGCACACAAGCCATGGAGACGTACCTTGTGGAGCGCCAGCAGGAGCGTATAAAGAAGTATGAACAGGAGCAAGAACAGGACAAGGACTCCAATACCGGCACCCAAAAACCTGGTGCTACTAGAGACCTGTTGGAGACGTGGGTGAATTTACCCAAAGACGAAATCACTTTAGGAACCGCCAAGTTAGAAACGCTATTGGAGAATCAAGTCGATAAGAATTTCGATAAATTCGAGTTATATGCTCTTAGAAACATTTTCATGATCCCCCATGAGTTGGTTGAGAAAGGCCACGTACGGCTCAAACATCACGAACAATTGGATTTTAGTAGGAACGACAAATCAGATGATGATCAGATAAACCGGATCATCAAGGATATTAAGCTCGAGCTTAAATTACGAGAGATTTTGAAATTGCAGGTACAAAAGGGCGCAAAGCTTGTGGGGGTGTTACGTCTGTATAATGATAATTTGAAATTCTTAAACGAGAGAGAAATCAATAAGAAGTTGAGTGAAAAGGGTAAGAAGATTTTGAAGGATTTATCGCCCATTGACGAGAACTTGCACTTCATATTGAAACAGGCCAATGTCTTGATTGACCAGGTGAATCGGTTGTATACGAAGTTTGAGAAGAACAAGGTCGATATGAACTTCCAGCCTGATCTTCGGGACTTTTATTTGAATGGGAAGTCGTATAAACTTTTGGAGAGCATTGGGGTGAGGATCGAGAACAAGCAGGTTGATTTGTTAGATCCTAAGGCGTTGGGAGAGTATGATCCAGAGGTAGAAGATGAATTATTAAACGGAGAGAGTCAAGGGCTGGGTTCAAATGGCCAGAGTGTGGATGAGATAAATAGAGAGACAGACACCATAAAGAGCATAAGCGTAGAGAATACCCATGCAGAAAGCACAGAAAAAATTGCCGGTATTGGCGGTGGTAATGCCAAACATCCTGAACAGAGCAATATACCCAGCCGGGAGCCCAGCATAGAACACCCGGACATACCCGTACAAGGAGCTGAAGAGACGCAACAGACTCAGACCCAGGGGACTCAGATCGAAGAGACTCAGACCCAGGAAAACCAGATCGAAGAGACTCAGATCCAAGAGACTCAGACCCAGGACAACCAGATCGAAGAGACTCAGATCCACGAGGAAAATGCACAAGAGTCCAATACACATGGTGCCCAGATACAAGAGCCCCACCCTGACGCAATGGAAACAGATAACGAGTAACGATATGTAGTATATTAATTCATTTATTCTCAAACTTATTCATAAATTTCGCGCTCTCAGTTGTCCAATAGATTTATTTGCATTACGATGGCAGCTACTTTAAGACCAGATAAAGAATTCCAACGTTTCAACAGGGCCAAGGAAAACGCCGGAAACTATTTCAGATTCAAGCCAAGATCCATTTTGTTCAACGTCGTCATGATGGGTTTAGTACCTGCTGGTATTGCTTATTATGCTTACGGACATGAGGGCCAAGTCAATTTCCACAGAAAGTTTAGAAAAGAAGCGGTGTCGAACCCAGAATACGTTCCTAGACAGAAGGATTTATAGGGTGTAGCATAATATATATTTATCTGAGATGCTGTAGAGGCTGTAGAGGACTGAAGGGAAGAGCTGGGGAAGAGCTGGAGAAGAAAAGAGCTGGAGAAGAAAAGAGCAGAGGGAAGAAGGAGACAAGAACTGGGTTATATGGAGGGAATATAGAAGGAGAGAAGAGCTGGAAGGATTTGAAAAGTTGTTGATCAGGGGTGGCCACATAAACTTGGAATCCATAATAAACAGAGAGTCTCATTTTATTTACAATGTTTAAACCGTATACAATGAATGGCTTACAATATGGAATAAAGTGTATAGTATATATACGGCGTCTAATTTATTATACAGATGATCGAAATGATTATTTGCCCAAATGAAAATTTAAAATACCTGATTGCATGGTTGGTTTCTTTTTATCCAAAGCTCCAGAGCTTGCCTTCTTTTTCAAACCCGGTTTGTCAACTTTCCGAGGTAGAGTGGAAAATGACTGGGCCCGATGTAAACTCAGCGTGGCCTGGATGCTTCCTGGCGTGGTGGCAGAGGAGTTTCCTGTGCCTTTTGACTGGAAAAATTGGTCTTGTCTGATAATGTTAAAACTGTTCAACAGCTGAAACGTAGTCGAACAATCTTCAAGAGAAAACTGCTTTGAAGAAGGCGGAGGTTTCGAGATGGCCAGCTTCTTTTTAGAAAGGGGAAGACTCTTCAGCTCCATTAAACTATTCCCTGAATCGTTTGAAAGGCTATAATTTGGCGTATTACTTGCACTTGAGTTATTGCTGATGCTTCCTCTAGAGACAACATTGGCAGCGGACGTTGTTTTAGCTGTTGATGTTTTGGACGACGTCTTAGCAGCTGGTTTAACAGGCGGTTTTGTTCTGGACTTCGTATTTGGTTTCCTTGTCGGACTTGAAACAGAGGTAGAAGAAGGATACGGTGATGATTCATCCTTATGAGAATCGACTAGCGACTCGAATGGGTCACTTTTCAAAAGCTCTTCAAGGGCGTTGTCGCCTTCTTCCAAGCCTGTAAAGTCGTGGTTCTCATCAACATCATTGAACAATAGCTCTGCAGGAGTCAAGCTTTCTAACGTGACCTCATTAACAAGAGGGAGCAGTTCATTTAGTACTGAGAAACTTTGAAACTGTGACACAGAAGGAATTGGTTCTGTCTGGGGAGTTGGAATCGCTTGTGCCAGACGGAAACCGTACCGAGACTTACGTGGAGTTGTCGGTTGCTGTAGAACAGGCGGATGGGCCATATCAGTATCCGTTACACTGTGAGTTAGGCTCTGGGCTGGCAGATTATCTGACGAAAATTCGGGCGATACAGTCGAGCCAAGACCTGTTAAAGTTTCTAGTTCAGTTTCCAGAGCTGGGCGAGGTTCATGTGCCAGCCCAGATAAACCCGAAGGAGCTGAGTTGTAAACTGGCCATCCAGGATTTGAGCCATTAAAGGTCGAATCTGAGAGTAGCATCGAGTTCAATTGATTGAGCTGGCTTATATTTATCGGTTGTGCCACTGACAGATTGGGGTTCAAATTATTGCCTGGACTTTTAATGACTTGCAGCAGTTGAGGGGTTTGCTGGATGGTTTGCTGCTGGAGGTTTTGCTGTTTTTGTTGGACGCTTTGATATTGCTGCTGAAGAGCCTGTAGGTTTTGTTGTTGAAGTTGAATTGATTGCTGAAGCGAAAGCAAGGACTGTGGTTCCAGTTGTTGCAGTTGTGGTATTTGCAGGTGGACCTGATAGCTTTGTTGAAGCTGCAGCTGTTGGAATTGCAGTTGCAGGATTTGGCGCTGGTGGTACTGGATGTGTTGCTGTAGTTGTTGCTGAAGCTGTTGAAGTTGCTGTAGCTGTTCATACAGCAGCTGGTTTGGAACCGCAAGTTGAGGCGGTCCAGCTTGTTGCAGGGCCTGCGCTATATTGTGTGGAACAATGTTGATTTGGTTGTTTTGAAGCGATTGGTTGGGTGGTATAAACTGTTGGGTGTGTGGGTGGTTAAACGATTGGGAATTCTGGCCTTGATTGGGAAGAAGGTTCTGGAAGTTCAGCATCTGGAGGTCCCCATGTTGAACCATCTGTTGGTTCATCTGTTGGTTTATCTGTTGACTCATCTGCTGATTAATCTGTTGGTTTAGCTGGCTTTGAACCGGAGTCAATGGCTGGTGACTCAAACCTAACTGGTTGTGCAACTGACTCGACAACTGATTCGACAACTGACTGGGGAACTCATTTAGTCGGCTTTCGGACACATTGGTGGCATTGGCGCCATTAGAAAATTGTCCATTACTAAATTGATTAGACTGAAGCTGGTTCAGAATATCTACTGGAACTGGCATTAGAGATAGCCTTTCTTGCGGGTACGGAGTATATGCCATGATGGCAGGGGAATGGTATAATACAGGCTCAGACACACTCGACTTAGCTTATAAGCAAACGCTGGGTTGTAAAAAGGTGATAGTTAGATTGTGAAAAGAAGGGACCTGCGAAAATGCGAATTTACAACCAGCAAAAAAAGAGAGGTGGAATTTGCGGAGTGGAGGAACATGGAATACGCCCGGATCAGTTCAGAGACCGAGCGACCGAGAGGGAGTGGCGAGAATATGGTTAGAGTGGCAGCATGGAAAGCGTATGGGAGGGGCGAATGTACAGCCAAAGCCCCAATAAATAATTAGACAGACCCTTCTTACTAAACCTGACATTTAAGGTGCGCTTCGGTCTAAGTTTAGATAAGCGCGGAAATTCTATAGGCAGGTGCCACCATGAATGAAGTAAAGAAAATGGTGTTAGCGGCAGAGTAGCTGCATCGAGCCAACCGGATATACCATATGTGTGACCGGCGGGGTCTGGGATTGAGTATATAGCCCGGGAAAGCGCATTTATGGCCTAACTTGGGTTTAGATCGCCCGCGGGGCTCGTATTAGGAAGAGGGAAACAATAGACATTAAATTGGGCAGGTTTAAAAAGGCGTCGATGCCGCAATAGGAGCAGCAATATGCCGGGAATAACGATGCATGTTTAGAATGCAGTGGTGGTGTGGTGGTAGAGATGGTACAGCAGCACAGTGGTTGTGTGGTTGTGTGGTAGTGAGGTGGAGGTGGAGGTGGAGAACCGTTGGCTGGCCCGGTTTGCAAAGTTAAGTTAGAGCTGGAAGGCAGTCAAATCAAACAGCCACGTCAACAAATGCTGAAATGCCATTGAACGTATTTCACATCAAAAACAGCCAAGGCTATCGCTGCCTAAACCTTCTTCGTAGCTGCTAGAGCTCTAAAATGTCCAAGAGCTTCGGTATGCGTTGGCCCCGGCCGCGCCGTGCGAAGCTGGAACCATCTTGAATAGATATGCGATAGATATGCGATAGATATTAGATATGCGATGGATACGCGGTAGATATGCGACAGCTTATCCCAGTCTCAGCAACTGGAGTATCTTCCCGGAAAACCCAATTCTACCCAGTCTTAATCCACTTCAGCCTCCTCCAAGATGTGAAATCCCGTAACTGCCTGGCAAACCACTGGTAGTGCTCTTCCCATGTAGTATCTGCAAGCACGCTGGTACAAGAACGACTGGGCCCGAAGTGTATCTACCGTATCCCCCCAAAGTGTATCTACCGTATCCCCCCAAAGTGTATCTACCGTATCCCCAAAGTGTATCTACCGTCTAAATCCAACACTGGCCCCGCTAATACCGAGCCCCTCCGACCTCCACTCGCTTGCCAATAACCCAACCTAGTTTGTTGATGTGCGCACTCGACCGCCTTGCCTAAAAGTGGTACTATTAATTACACGGGCTAGATATGCCTGGGGCGGTTCTACCGGGACTCGCTTCAGATAAGCGCGGCATCTCCCCATAAACCGGACGCTGGCGGTGCGGCGAGTGATTAGGCCAACAATATATCAGTCTCGGTGGTGATGGATTTGACATATTCTGCCATCAAATCGCCCACGTCCCCACCTCTAAACTTCCTCCACCAATCTAAACTTGACCAACAATTTTCTGTCATATTCCTCTTCCCTGCTTCTCTGCTTCCCTCCTTCCTCCCACCTGGCACCATCCCCCTCACGTGTTAAATTGCTTATCCCGCCTCCTCTCGTTTTCGCACACATAATTTGAACCCCTTATTCTCAATCTAATATTTCTCAAAATTCACTCTCTTCTTGCCGCTTGCAAGCAAATTGTTCAGAACTATTTAACGACGTCGCTTAGCGTACAATCGCTCAGCCATGTCAATCATCACCAATAGAAAAAGACCCCGTGGGTTTAGTGAATCTTTTGACCCCAATCTTACCCATTCAAAGCCTGGTGAACCTTCTCTGATTCTGCTGCTGCTGTCTTATAATGACCCGCTTTTCAACCCATCTGCAAACAACACCACCGCCTCAACAAATGACGACCCTAGCTTGAAGTACTTACAAAAGAACGACTACTATAATACCGTGTTCGAGGAAACGGAACCTGTTGATGATAATGAATTCGACTTCGGATACTCTGAGTTTAGTCAGCAAAAGCAACAGTACAAGGATACCGAAAGCGGCGATGATGATGACGACGTGATTATCTTAGAAGAGCGCAATCTTAACACCTACCGTATAAGGCCTAAGCGGAATAACAGCGATCTGATTATCTTCTTTGATAATGATTCCTATAATGCGTTTAAAATGTTGAATGTGAATAATGAAGGGGTTAGTGAAAATAACGTGGCGCTCAGCTCGGAGTCTATGAGTATTACCGGAAAGAAACAGAGAACTCATTCGCTTCCCCAGCTTCCCCAAGTTAGGTGCTTTTATGAAAAAATCCCCCATAATCCTAATCAAAAAGTTGGAAATATTAGAGCTGATATTGTTCCACATAATAATGGAAGTCCTCCATGCGATGATAAAGATGGCCATTTCATCATCGAGATTAATAGTCTTTTTGCTAATCGGTTTGTTATTCTTCAGCTTCTTGGCCAAGGAACGTTTGGTAAAGTTGTCAAATGTTATGATAAACTTAATCGTCAACATGTGGCAATCAAAATCATCCGTAACATTCCAAAGTATAGAGATGCAGCCAAGATCGAATTAAGAGTATTGGCCACGCTTAAAAGGTTTGATAATAAAAACTTGAACCATTGTATTCACCTTCGGGAATGCTTTGATTATAGAGGTCATATATGTATTGTGACAGACTTGTTGAAAATATCCTTATACGATTATCTTGAAAATAATAAATTCATCCCATTCCCTGGATCCCACGTCCAATCAATTCTGAAACAATTGATTCGGTCGGTGACCTTTTTACATGATTTGAACTTGATTCATACAGACCTAAAACCTGAGAATATTCTTCTTTATAATGATTCATTTGTGAAGAAGTCACTCTCTTCCAAAACCCTTATACAGGCATTTGCACATCTATCTAATATCCAAGACTTAAAGAAAGTCCCAAAACAACTGAAGATCTTAAAAGATACATCGATTCAAATTATTGACTTTGGCAGTGCCATATTCGATGATGAATACCATTCTTCGATTGTCAGCACACGTCACTATAGAGCACCGGAAATTGTTCTTGGATGCGGCTGGTCGTATCCCTGTGATATGTGGCTGATTGGATGTATTTTAGTTGAGCTAATAATAGGAGAGCCATTGTTTAAAACTCATGATAACTTAGAACATTTGGCAATGATTGAAAAGTTTGTGGGATATCGAATCGATACGTCGATGGTGCGTCGACTGAAAATCGCCGGTAACGAGTGTGGTATCAATTTCTTTACTGATGAAAGTATGATAAGTCTTGAGGATAGTGCAGATGAAAGTGACGATTTAATCGATGATGTGATCGAGGAAGACCAAGATGAAATTGAAGAAGATGGCGATACTGAGGATTTCCAACTCATATTTCCTTCATCTTCAACTCCGAAACAATTTGTTCAAAACGTACATCAATTATCGAGAATTGATGAATTCATAAGTAGACGGATTGGGTTAAAGATAAATTTCGACTACTCATTGAATTATAATTATGAGAAGAACAAGAGTGTAATAAACTTTGGAAACTTCACATTCTGGTGGTTCTTTATTGATTTATTGAAGAATTTGTTTATCATTAATCCGAAAAACAGGTTAACGGCACAGGAAGCTATGGCACATCCATGGTTCAATCTCGGAATTGAAGATGAGGGAACCTGTTAGGCCACACGTTGATGAATGTTTGACATAGGAAGGTTTCGTGTATATTAAGGATGAGGAACGGCAAAATTAAATGATAGAGGGAGCTAATGCTTAGATAATGAAAGTAAATGAGATAATATATGAGATAATGAGTAATACAGTAAGGAGTAGTATGGTGTGAGATGTGGAGCTTTGGGAGTGTTCAAATGACAGCCAAAACACCAGAGAATGGACAAATTAGCCCCATGATCTAGGCTTCTCATGACAATACTCCAGGCCTTTCAGTCGTACTACACTTCTCTACAACAGCACACATCTCCCGCTCTATACACTCTTTGACTGCCCTGCTACAAGTCAGACTGCACAAGAAGGAAGAAAAATAAAAGTTAGATATCCTAATGGATACCTGATTCCGTAGCCTAGCAAATCATATGATCTGTTCCTGCAACGGCTGCAATCATCCACTACTGCCCAAATCATAAATGCATACCAATCATACATGCACACTGATCATAAATGGTTATACTAATCCCATCCCATGGAAGGAAAACAGCAATTTGTAAGCACGGCTGCTTAAATGCGAGATTGAGGGAGAGAAACAGATGAGATGAGAAACAAGATTGATGCAATGCAATGCAACGGTTGTGCCGAATTAAATCTCTCGCCTTAACAGTATCGAATACAAACCATGTTGTATTCTGGACCTTAAGCTTAGCATCCACATCCCCATTCCGCCTTTCCTGTAAACTGCCAATGAACGGTTTTGCAATTATGTTTTGCTTGTGCGGCGCCAGAAAATTTTTCTCTGCACAAGGATATGCACCTAATTAAGCCCAAGAAAGAATGTGACTGCATTAGGCTAAATAGGGGGAGGAAGTTTTTTCATTGTGTGATCACTTCCGTTTGAAACGAATATTCAATCCAGTCACCATGTAAATACAAACATGTAAATATTGCTATACAGTGTGAACCCATCAGCTGAAATCGCGAGGATAAACGTGAAATTCGCAGACAGTCTCAAATGTTTCAGACGTGAGGAACAGTAGCACCGATGGCAGTTAAGGGAGGCAGAGCGAGAGTGGCGATAAACTTCACTTTCTGAACAGAGTATGCATATCGGGATTAATAGTTTAAAGTTCTTTTTTCGCTTCTATTTCCTTTCCTGTCTGGGGTGGGTGGTATTTCCGGCGTCTGGACCAACCAGCCCGTGGCGAGACGCTGGTTCGGCCCGTGGTACTGCATCGTGGTACTCCCACCCACGGCTCATTTCTACCTAACCACTATCCGCACCACTTGGTTCCGTCCCCCACCGTGCAACCCACCACCATGCCGCGACACTAGCCACCGTCGCGCGGTCTAGAACGTTTTCATGTTGCATCCACTGCATCGCACAATCTAGAAATTCAGTTACCCAATGCGGCGGGTCTAAGAAATTGCAGTTAGCGAATCTTTTTTGGAATACCCGCAATTTTGTTTGCATGTTGGCCCCGAATTGAATGTCGTGACTCGAATTATACTTGAGACATCGACTGGTATAAATATTCGATCTCAAAAGTACTTCCCAAAAACAACACTGATAGGCAACTCGGCTCCTTCCACTATAATGTTCAACTTCTCCCATGGTTTTGGCTTTTTCGGTGGTCGCCTTCTCTTATTTTCAAAGGCCTAAAATTTGAGAGTTCGGGACAGTCTAATATTGGTTTTCTCCAAATAAAAGCATAGTATTCTGATCAGCAAGTTCCGACCTATTAGTTACTACTACAGACACCAGTACGGGTGTGTCTAGACTCTGGCTGTCAATTTCGGACTGTTTTCAGTAGTAAGCTGGATCACCAAATGCGACATTCAAAGCTACTCAACTCGAAGTATCCACAAAAATGTCGTATAAGTGTTTGGTGGGACTAGCGGGTGAATCTC
Organism: Yamadazyma paraphyllophila; assembly: GCA_030563605.1. Classification (NCBI taxonomy): domain Eukaryota; kingdom Fungi; phylum Ascomycota; class Pichiomycetes; order Serinales; family Debaryomycetaceae; genus Yamadazyma; species Yamadazyma paraphyllophila. Next base: position 27,200 of record JAJMJO010000017.1, read on the forward strand.
GAACTGTTACCGGAAGCTTCGTGCTATAATCTTTACGCTCGCCGTGCGGTTTGGCCAACCCAATAAATCTCAATTCGATCAAACTTGCAAATATTATTGCTGGTTCTGCGAATTTCTTGCGATTTCGTCAAAGTGGTTGTATTATGAACCCCAGAGATCTCTATTTACCGTTCGATTATTGCCAGATTAGTCTCGAGAATGATCAGCAACAATAATACTCGGCCCCTCTTCTGTCAAACTGCCCCTCCAACCACCCAAACTCGACCATAAGGTGCTTTACATCTCACCCAAAAATCAACCCATTCACCGCTTCTCCCATCTGTGACCTTCCCCTATCTCTTCTTTTAACTGTAGTAAAATAAAAACTTAACTTAAGCTCGCCTCGACACGACCTAAAACGCACCTGCATCCGCGCCTCAAACCTAGCCGTCACCGTTTCCTGTTTGGTTTATATTATACAGGGGCACATTTTCCATACACTACCTACGCTTTGTGTCAAATTTACTCATTTCCATCTCACAGCCGCCATTTAAAATCCAAACTTCGCACTTCAATTTCGTCTTTTTTTTTCTTCTTTAACACATCACTTAAAGTCGATACACATTCTTTTGAATTTATCAAACAGCTTCTAACTTCAAGTCATTCCTTTTACTTGTGTCCATTCCTTACACCCAGCTGTGATTTTATTAGAATTTCCTCACTGACTTTAACACTCGTTCATCCCCCTTATTTACCTTAAACATGAAGTTTTTATACTCTGTCGCCGCCTTGCTCTCTTTGGCCGCCGCTGCTCCAGCTAACCATAACCATCAACACGTTCATCTCAACAAAAGAGCTGTTGTGACCACCGTTGTTTACGTCGACGGAAGTGGTAACACCGTCAAGGCTCCAGAAACCCAAGCATCTGCTACTTCTGCCCCAGCCGCTGAAATCTCAAGTGCTACCAGTGTTGCTTCCCAACAAACCAGTGAAGCTGCCACTTCTTCTACCAAGGCTTCCTCCACTTCTTCCGAATCTTCTCCTTCTTCTACCAGCACCGGTAGTTCTTCAGGTGGTTCAGGTGGTATCTTAGGTGACTTATCTGCCTTCTCTGACCCAACCAAGAAGTTCGAAGATGGTGTCTACGACTGTGACAGTCTTCCAACTGGACAAGGTGTCATTGGTATCGACTGGATCAAAGATTTAAACGGTGGTTGGTCTTCTATTATGAACCAAAATGGTGATACCTCCTCTACTTGTAAGGATGGTTACTACTGTTCTTACGCTTGTCAAGCCGGTATGTCCAAGACCCAATGGCCAAGTGAACAACCATCTAACGGTATTTCCGTTGGTGGTTTGTACTGTAAGAGTGGTAAGTTATACAGATCCAACAAGGATGAAGATTACTTATGTACTTGGGGTGCTGAAAAGGCTAGCTTCGTTTCTAAAATCAACAAGGACGTTGCTATCTGTAGAACTGACTACCCAGGTTCTGAAAACATGAACATCCCAACCTTGTTAGAAGCTGGTAGCTCTGCTCCAGTTGCTGTTGTTGACTCCGACGATTACTACACCTGGAAAGGAGGTAAGACTTCTACTCAATACTACGTTAACGATGCCGGTGTATCTGTTGAAGACGGATGTATCTGGGGTACTGACGGTTCTGGTGTTGGTAACTGGGCCCCAGTTGTCTTGGGTGCTGGTACCACTAACGGTAACACTTACTTATCCTTGATTCCAAACCCTAACAACAAAGAAGCTCCAAACTACAGTATTAAAATTATTGGTGAAGACGGTGCTACTGTTGTTGGTGACTGTAAGTACGAAAACGGTGACTACAACGGAAGCTCTGGCTCCGATGGTTGTACTGTTACCTTAACCTCCGGTAAAGCTAAATTTGTTTTCTATTAAGCTACTGTATAATACCAATATATGTTTTGATTCCGATACACAGCCTCTTAAAAGCTCTCTTCGCTAAAACCTCTATGAATTCTTAACATTCTATCCCTTTGCTGGTTGCTCTGTTTGCTTAGCGATATTGCTACCTGAAACTCGTCTGTTTACACTAATGAACCCTGGACCGACGAATGTGGTAAAATTGGCCTGTCATTCGCGACTTGCCCGGGCACATTTTTTCCCTCCAGAAGCGATGGCTCGTGGTATTTAATGGTACTAAAGCCCGCCGCATTTGTCGCGGTTACCGCAATATTTAACCCTTTTACCGCGCTGTACCTTTTGCCTGCAGGGCTATAATCAATAAAGTTAAATTGATCCATAGCTATAATTCATTCGAGAACACAGGGACTATATCGTGTACGGAATGGGGTTGTGACTTAAGCATGATCTGTGAACTCAATTGCCGTAACTATGACGAATAAACTTTCTTACGTTCTTGTATACTTCTTCACTGACATCTTCCTCCAAACTCACATGTTGGAGCCTCATTAATTTACCTTCTTAATGATCACTGAACTCTATCTGGGCTTGCTATCATCTCTCGAGCAATGTCATTGAAGCAACCGTATAAGGTTTAGGTAAGGGACCAATATAAAACCCAATGGTTCTGTCTTTCTTTTCTCTCATCATCAAATGTCTGATATTGGAAACGAACCGTACTACGAGCTAATCACTACTCCTGATCCAAACACTCTTGGGTTGATAATACAATGGGTGCTTTGGGGAGCCTTTGCTTATTGCCTCGGCAACACCATTGCTAGTGTGATTCATGCGTATCACAGTTGTGTTGAACAAGCCGACCGTAATAGAGATGGCCCTGCAGTGGGAAACACCGCAGGTGTATCAACCTCTGTAGCGGCAGGATCTTACAAGGTGGTTGTCAATGAAGTCAAGGTGGCTTATGAGCATGTAGTACTTTCAGTGGTGTTGTTGGTGGGATCAATTTATGCCCTGAGTACCAGCAAGAAAGAGCTTCCTAAGTTTATCCACAAGTATTGGCTGCTTGCCAACGATAACGTGAGTGAGTGGACGAATGGCCAAGAGGCTTGGGTGTGGGGGGTTCTTGGTGTTGGGGCTTCAGCATTATTTATTTCTCGCTTGTTTAAGTAGGCTAGATAATAGAGTTGACATTTAGAGCATACACTAGAGAGTATATATCATATGTATAATAAGAGAATGCACAGTTAGAGAATGCACAGCTAGAGAATGCACAATTAGAGATTGCACAATTAGAGAAGATCAGCAGAGAACATAGTCGACAAAAGCAGTTAATGGTTTCACTGGTTGATATGTCTGACCAGATGAAAATGACTGCAAAAAAGTGTGAATTTTGCAACATTACCATAAAACCCACCAAATTGCAAACAATATTTACAACACAAATACTTTTATAAAACAAACCAGTATAGTTTTTGAAATACTTTCAACTGATGATTAAAATAAATTCCGATATTATACCTGTTTATTATATCCAACATATAAACCTCTATAACCATAAATAATACACCCATAAATTGTATCCCCCAACTTACCCAAAAGCTACACCGCTACAGTAATTCACTATCAACTCACCATTGACTCCAAACGCCCTGTATAACTCTCCCAAATTCTCGTCCGGATTGGGCAGAAACGAACTGGATATGTATAGTTGAACCGACGGTAAGCGCAATTTGCTACATAAAAACTTCACCAAAACACTCACACTACTAGAACCCGACACCTTAAATATCCTAGGATTAATTGATCCTGTTGACCCAATCGGTTTAAATCGTATTGTAATTTTATCATTGTGAATAAGCGATTGTAACAATTGATGCCTGCGAACCTCATCATTTTGATCCCCCTCTCTATTGAATATCACAGACGCTGAAACAGGCTCTGAACCTAACTCTATCGAAGCACTGCCACTATGGTTATCACTTGAATCATCCTCGCTCTGTACTAGCGACATAATTAATGATGCTATCTACACCAAAATTGCCTGTCCCTCTGCGCAGGTTCAGGCGCGCACTTTCGTAGGCTTTCTTCACTTAAGTTTATCAATGCTGGACACCGAAAGTATCGACCAATCGTCTGTCACCACCATAGAGGAGTTACCTGTTGAAACAATCATCAGCAACATCAAGCTGTCGGCCATAGAATGTTTGGAAACGAAGGATTTCCTCTCCTACAGTACCATTCTTGATGTCTATCTTTCAGACTTCTCCCGTTACACTCTTGAAGAAAGAGAAGATTTATTAGTGACCTTAGCAGATGTGTTGGAAGAATACCCAGAACTCACCTACGAAATCGGCTGGGACTTACCAGAGTACGTAGTTCAGTATATCGAGCTGATTAATAAGTTTGAGGGAATATTAAGAGAGTCTCCTTGTGGCAAGCAAGTGTTTAGAATCTTTGATGACTTGGTCCGTTTAGGTAACCACAAAGAATTACTTTTAAAAGGCTGTGAGCTTTTGAGCGAACTCAAGGGGTCAGATATCACCATAACTGATGATCATGAAAGCATAGAAAAAATATTCGATTTGAAATTTTACTTGCTACACGAATTGGTTGTTAGTTCTTTATCTAGAATTGAAACAGTTTATCCTTCAAGATTTCTTTCTATGGTGATAACAGCCTTGATTAATTCAGTCTATATCAATTTGGATATCATACATAATGCCCAGTTTATATTGAAGAGACTCTTTGGGTTTATTAGAAATTATGACTCACTTCCTTTACCAAAAGATCATGGGTTTTCCCTGGAAGAATTGAAGAAAATAACCGACGACGAAGAGTATCTACAAAGGAAACTCTTAACTGGCTTCTTGACCCATATAATTGTTTTAACTGGTACAGAATGGTCTCCTGACCACTCAACAATATATTTCTCAAGTTTAAGACAAGGTATAAATTATGAGGGCCAACATTTGGCAGTGGTCGAGTTACTTTCGGAGTTGTGTTTGACATTGGATATAGAGCTTGATTCGATCTATAAGAACCTTATAGTATCCAGTCACGAACTCTTCCATAAGTTTGATTTAAAGAAACCAGAAGATGATTTGTTAGGTGATGTATTTGAGACGTTGGTGGTAGATTACCAGCAGAACTTACATACTTCAATCATTAGTCTGGACAAGAAAGAAGTGGAGATTTCCAAATTAGGGTGCTTGATTTATTATATTCGTAATGTGGTCACTCTAACTGGCAGAGGAAATGAAATTAAATCTGGATTCCCAGTGAAGCTTAGTTTCAACGATGCTTTGATCTTGACTTTAAGACTTATTGTTCCTATGATGGTTAGCTCCAAGTTTAGTAATAATACCATTAAAGATGCGGTGGTATTCTGGGCTTGGTACGCCATTGAAAAACTGAATTCTGAAAATATAAACTTGTCATTGGATATCAGCACTATTCCTAAATCTTATTTGATCACTTACTTCCAGCTGTTGTTATACATCTGTACTTCATGTCCAAGCCACGCCCTTAAGGATTTAAGGTTCACCACGTTGACGCTTTTGACTAAGGTGTTGACGTTGTCCCCAGAAGAAATCAGTTATAATTTCCTTATTGACTGTATTTCCGACTGTCCTATGATGAATGTGAGAACGGCATTGGTGGGTGTGTTGAAGGAATTGTTGACTAAAGACAAGTTTAATGGCGAAGATTTCGGATTGTCCAAATTAAATATATCTAACGACTCAAAATCACCCCAACCTCCAGCTTTACCAGCTCGTGAAACCAAGAAATCCGTCAAATATTTGTCTTTGACCACCACTAGATTCAATGAAATCTTAGACTGTGTGGACGATACCATCGACTCAAGCTTCACTGAATTTGAACTTGACCAAGATTCTGAAACCGAAACAGAGACTGATGATGTGGTTGGAAAAACATACAAGTTGAACCACCCGGCTATTGGCACATTATCAGCTTTCTTGAACTTGTTGGCAGTGCTAAAGAGCGATGAGATATTCAAAGAGAACCAACAGAGAGTTGACGAGCTTGTGCGTTCATTATCAAAGATATTGGCTGAATTGAAGACCCAATTCAAAGACTCTGCTACCGAATCAAACATGGTTGGAATATTGAGCCTCACTTTGGATAGGGTATCTAACTGAATACTACAACCTACACCATAAATTATTAAATTCTTTTCCATTGAATCAACATCCGTAAATAGTACATCGAATATATGAGCCAGTGTCATATGCCAGTATCAACTTCTACCGTTTCTTTGTCCCCTTCTTAACATTTCTCTCCTCTATTAATGGTCCCCAATATACAAAGAACCCTTCCTTGGTTGAACTGATACTTTCCTCCCATTGTAATTCATCGTCATCAATAAACGGATCCTCATAGTCGTATTTACCAACCTTACGATTCATTTTCGCTTCATGCCGCCTAACTAATTGTTCCTCAGTTAAGTTCTCTTCCTTCTTTCGCTTCTCAACTTCGGGCTCTTCCTCATTATCGTCATCGTCGTTATCGTCGTCGTCTTCGATCATATCATCCATGGCGTCGATGGCAGACTTGGCTTCGGGGTGCACCACCGACCAGCCGTACTTCTCTTCGGCTAGTTTTAACACGTTAACAATGACTTCAGATTGGCCAGCTTTGGGGTTCTTGGGGTCTAATAATGGGATGTTCAATGCTATTATAGGGAGTTGTTTTTGTTCCTTTTTCTCGGGCTCTAGGATACTTGTTATCGGCTTATCCGTTTCTTTCTTTTCATCTTTCTTGTCCGACTTATCATCTTTCTTGTCGGGAGTTTCATCTTTCTTTTCAGGTGATTTTTCGCCTTGTGTACCATCATCTTTTCCGTCTTGTTTGTTGGTCTTTACCTCTAGAATCTCGGGAGGTGGTAACTTGATCGGCTCTTTTGGCTTGATCTGAACCACAGTAGGTTCAGGCGTTTTCCTCTTTTTGTTAGCCGCTGGCTGCTTCTTTTCTAGCTTTCTTTTCTCTGCCACCTTCTTGGCCTCTTGTTTTTTCTGTGGTGGTTTACGAGCAGGTGAAGGTTTGGCATCTTTGGGCTCGTCAACCAATGGCTTGTCGTAGTTCATGATTGAACTGATGGAAGTCTTGCTGGGTACTTCAATCTGGAAAGAAGTCTTGAATCTTGATACCTGATCAGATAAACTACTCATTTTATCGGCTGAGTAGATTGGAGAAGCTACTTGCTCGATTGAATTGTTCAGCTCGGCCACTCCAGGAGAGGGCAGACTGGAGGTGAACTTTGGCAATGGTGATGGCTTTAAGCTTGGAATAGGTGAGTCGTCTAGCACGATGACCGTATTGCCTGTTCCCATTTTTATTTCGGTTTGGTAGTTAGATACCAAGCTTCTTATATCAGCTGGTTTTGTATCCTGAGAATTTGGTATTTCTGGGGATGCTTGTAAGGAGTTGTCTTCAGTGGTAGGAACAACCTCCACCTGGTCACTGGATAGTAGCGACATGATAGATACGTTTTTAGACATGATAGTGGAGGAAGTTACAAAGGCGCGAACGATAGTTGTGTATTCAATTGAGAACTATGAGACGGTTCGGCTTCGAACAACTACTTTATATTATCTAACTTATCTACACTCTATGCTCTATCCAATTGGGTTTTTGTGCTGTAAATTCCAAGCTTGCTCAAAGTCAAACTCGTATCTGACCCATATCCCTCAAGAGAATTCATCAGTAAATCTCCATTCCAATAGTCTGCGTATACCTTACACATGGGCAAACCTAATCCAAGCTTGTACTCATGTGGTCTTGTGATTAATCCTTCCAAGGTCGACAGTTTTGATTTGGTTAGACTCGACTGACTATTAATGTCACCAATGGTGGTTTGGTTGAGTAGCTCCTCATCAATTACTGAAGACCCTGCTGCGGTTACCTTTAAATTAGAATACAATTGTAAGCCAGGGATACGGTGAAAGTTTGCAAGGGACTTTCTGGCAAACTGGGGATTCTTTCCAAACGACCATATATTATTCAACTTATCATGGCTGATGCCTCCACCCTCGTCACTGAATCTAAAGATAATATTCTGTGGGGTATTGATTATGGTTATCTTAACCGGCGGGAGTTTCTTGGACGTCATGTTACCGTGTCTTTTGATAGTTGCCTCGTAGCTGTTTCTTAAGATTTCTCCGAATAGATAGTGGAGATGAGGCTTCATGAATGGGAACGAAACGTTTATATCGCCGTCGATTTGAAGATCAGGCATGTTTTCCTTATTACTGTGGATGGAAAGCATCGAGTTCTTAACCAAGTCAGACACAATGTTCAAGTGGTCTACTGCTTCACAGTGATCGAACATTTCTCCAATGTAGTCAGGTGGCTTAACATTTTGTGGTTTGGACATATAGTTCTCAGTCAAAGAAAGATGCTCTTCCACAATGACTCTTCTACTGATTCTTGATCTTATCATTGAACTCATGAACTCATCAAGCTGTTGCTGAGGGAACTTTTCCAAGATCGATACTTCCAATGCCCCCATCATCAAATGGGAGAGGTTAAATACGTGATCATCCAAGAGCACTGATAATTGTTTACAGAACTTTTCATTTTCTTGAAGACTGGTGATTTTAGGCATTTTTCTGAACGCATTAAACAGGTGGTAATAGCTTTCATAGATCTGGAGAAAGTGGAAATTGTTCACGATACCAAACGGGAGCCTTTGCAAGTCTCTAATTCTTATGGCCAATCTAATAGGTAGTTCTAACCTAACAAAATTGGCACTATGGAGAATCTTCTCCTTATTGAGCTTCTTACCGTACCCGGCCAATTGACGTAATGAAACAGGGTGGGGCTGTTTCCTAGAAAACTCCATAAGGATTTCATTTTGGTAGAAATGCTGGGGGTTTAAGATATTGGAGTAGTTGGGGTATGGGCCAAGATTATCCAAGTGCTCAGCGATTTCTTTTCGATTTATCACCGAGAGGAAGTCTTCGTCTATGTATGAAAATGGAGTGATTCCTTTGGCTGAATATAACCGTACATGTGTCTTTGTAGTGTAGCGTAGAGCCGGTATCTTCATAATGCGGTGAGAATTAAGTGAGCAGTGAGAATGAGTCTGAGATGAGAAGATGCGATAGACAGAAAGAGAGGGTTTAAAGAATAGAATAGAAAAGCAAGATCAACGTGGTGGGACTATAACAGTAAGTCTAGCAATGGATACGTGGCGATAGGGACTGAATCGTCAAGTGAAAGTTGTCAAGATGGGCTCATGGAGGATCTCTTTAAGCTTTCCAGTGATAACTCTGTTCGAAATCGTCAACACCAACATCTTACGATAGATTTCAGCATACCGTACAATAACACAGATACCAAGGTATTGGGACCAACACGTATAGGCAGAAGTATCGCTAGGAGATATCAATTGATCCCAAAGTTGATTCCAGAACTTGCCAGTATCAATAATGAATTACATATATTTGTCACGCACCCAGGCGACCCTCCATAAACACACATGGAAAACATGACTATCTCCTTTTCTTCTTATTTTTGTTCTCTCTCGGCTTTGAACGTCTAGGCATATGCATACACATGATCCTATGCCCTATCCACGCGATTAGATAACAATCCATGGCTCAAGACACATGACCACATCCGCGTAAAATACAACATAGTGACACCCACAATGGCTGACCGGAATATATCACCTCCTCTCTTCCACCCATCCAATTACCCATTCAAACCAGGGCCATTTTCAGCGTCATAGTCTCTTTTCGTCTCCTCAATTCGTTTCGCAGCCAATAGCCCTTGCGCGCCTGTACACAGCACAACCAGCCATCTATTGATCTGAATCAACATCAGGTTTCTAAACTTTTCTGATCCAACTACCATATACCATGAACGTTACGGAAAGAGGATACTTCACGAACTCCTACCTAGACACGGTCAATCGGAAACCAGGCCGCCGCAGTGGCCAGGATAGAAGTAGACGACCCCGAGACAAGCGAAGTTTAATTAGGCAGGCTTCAGATAACACGATCCTGCAACTTCAGCCTCCTGCTTCACCACAAGAATCGAAATTTACCACTCAAATCGCCTCTCCCCAAACGGTCACCACAAAAGACTTTGAGGCCTCGGACATGGTGTCTGCCTCCCCAAACACTTACACCACTAACGCAGAATCCCCTGAGACCCAATACACAAATACAGACACAATCAACACAGAAGACGTATCATTTGATCCCGACGACTTACACGAGGAGTTGACGCCTGCGCAGCTTAATATATTACAGAGAAGCCAGCGCCCACCCCCAAGGAAAAGGCGGTCAAGACCCAAGCATGATAATTACAGTGATTATAGTAGGGATGACAGTCGATACAGTGAAAGATATGACGATAGGTATAGCGATGAGAGTTCTTATGACAGCAGGTACGACGACTCTGTGATGTATGATGATTACTATAACCAGGACCACCGTGTGAGAGTACCCAACAGTTACAGGAAGTCTCCACAGCCAAGAAAACCCAAACCACCACCAAAAAGAGGTGACAATTATTATATCAAGCAAAAGCAGCGGTACGATGAAGCTGAATTCTACAAGCCCAAAAACTATACTCATAAGACATTCAAAGAAGTGTTTGATGATAACGACGAGGAGCTGGGAAAGTATAATCCGATGGAAACTGTATTTGATGACCCGGAAAAGCTTAGAGAACAAGAACAAAACCAGAAAGTAAAGAGAGCATTAAAAAACATCCAGGTCAAATTGGGTAAAGACGATTACTCTAATTACGATTACTATCACGAAAAGAAAAAGACCCCTGTCAATAATGCTTCTAATGTTGTTTTTGTAGCTGGTGATGAAAGTGATGATTCGGATTATGACGAAGCAAAGGTCTTGGATGTCAGTGGTGAAGAAGACAAGAAAGATAAAGTGAAGAAGAAGACGAATTTTAAGAAATTGTGGAAAAGGAAAACAAAGCAGTTAAAGAAGGAATTGGGAAGGGATTACTTTAATAGTATGGAAAAGCATTGGGTGATGGAGGAAGAGAAAAAGAGACAGAAGGAGATAGAAAAGCATCACATAGAAGAAGACCATGATGAAGCCAGCGAAGAAGTTTCTTTGCTTGAAATGCCCGAAAACGAACAACACAAAGAGCATACGACTAATGCTGACTTCCATGCTGGCCCTAATCCTAACTTTCATCCTGCTTGGAATTACGTTCTTTCATGGCTCGCATACGAACAACCTAAGCCCGAATATCCAAATGAAGAACTTGAAGATATCATGTCTTCACAAACCAAAATTGAAGAGATTGTGCCTGAGCAAAAATCGATCAAAGAGAAGCCACTCAAGCAAAAGCCCGAATCAAAGGCTATGGTAAAATCCAGACCAAAGAAGAACTCCACTCAAAAAATCAAAGTCACAAGAGATCAATTAAAGAACTTTAACAAGAATATGGTAAAACTTAAAAACATGTGGAATTTGCCTGCTTCAAATCTCTTTGCCAACGAACAAGCAATTGCAGCTGCAGCCGCAGCTTCAGGTCCAAGAGGTGGGAGTATTAAGAGAACATTGGACATGGCTACTATCAACGAATCACTTCCTAATTCATCTGGGTTTGAGTTTCCATTCGACGAGAACTCACAGGAGTTTGTCATTGAGCTAGACGAAGATGACGAAAGCATGGTGGAAGAATTGTTTTATAACCCACAAACAGGCCAACTTGAAAGAGAGCCTCCTACATCCTTTTCATCAATGGATCACGACAAGAGTTCTAGAGGAACAGCTATGACCAGATCGTTCGGGAAATCTCCCAACTCAAACACAATGCTCATTGACACCACCAAAGGAGCACTGGCAATTATCTCCAATATCAACCAACTTATCAAGAGTATCAAGTTAATGAAGATTATTTTTGCACCCATTGATGTGATCGCAGAATCATTCCCTCATTTACAAACAGTGGTGATCATGATCGAACTTGTGATCTTCATGTGGATGCTTTACGAGTTAAGTCTTCTTATAGATGCCTTGTGCATGATGGTGAAAGCTGTTTGTGCTCCCATGATTGCCATGGGTAGATTTATGAATAGAATTATGTAGAGAATAGAATCAAGAGTATTAAAGTGCGACATGAAAAACCAACTGAAAAATTCAATAATGCTCAGATCCACCCGGATAATCGCCAGATTACCTGGCAGTTTGAGACAAGTTAGGTATAACTCTGGTATCCCCAAGAAGGATGAAGAAACGAAACTCACTCCTGAAGAAGAGCAACGCCGCAAAGAAGAAGCTGCCAAGCTTGCAATGCAATCCCTTAAAGACATAGGAACAATGTTCTCAAATGGTTCAGGTGATAAAGATACAGAACCAATAGAAACACAGCCAATATATGATGATCCTTCCAAGTTCGGTACACTCAGTCTCTTACACCAGGGTCAAGTGTTACAAGAGCTCCAGAAAAAGTACGATTCTAAATGGACAAAATTGACTGAACAAGATAAAAAACTAGGCTACTATATAGCTTATGGTAACTGGGGAGCCAGAGAAAAGTTTGACAATTGGAACACACATGAAAAGCCATATGATTTGCCATTTGCAGAACCAGTTGAATCCACAAAAACTGCACCAAAACCAACTGATTTGGTAAAGAAATTACCACCTTTATACCTTGCGGAAACACCCGTCAGAAAGCCTCAATTCGATACGAAAAAGATGGACCCAGTGACCAAGGTGTTTATTTACATCACATTGTTTATAAGTGCCGCAGCATTGTATAGAGATAAAAAGATTGGTGAAGAAGGAAAGCCCAAGGAGGTGGTGGTACGGGATTTGTATGAGGAGGAAAGACAGAGAAAGAATCAGGAAGACGAACAAAGAAAGAAACAAGAGGAGGAAAGAGCCCGGAGAAAGTGGTACTATTTGTGGTTGAGATAGTGTCTACAAATCCTTATTAAACTGAAAATTCATCGTGTACATATATTATACATAGACTATGTCTAGACTACACAAGTCAGACTACTCAAGTTAGACTAGACCTGCGTGGTGTTATCTACAGGCTACTTCTCTTCCTCTTCCTCTTCCTCGTCTTCATCGTCATCGTCATCGTTCCAACTATTTTCTACCGTTTCACGAACACGCTTGATATACTGAGAACGATGCTCTTTATATAAATTTGCAGCCTCAGCATTGGCAGGAGAGCTGATATTTGGGTCATTCAACAACGACTGAATCGACGTCAAGATACTTGAGACATCATAAGTAGGCGACCATCTGTTCTGTAAGATATCTAAGCATAACTCACCTGAGGCATAGACATTTGGGTGAAACATTTCACTTATAAACTTGACGGTGGGTGGTTTATTAGGGTATTGCTCACCGAACTGCAACACGAGTTTGAACGTTCCATCTTCAAATGGTGTGTCTGCTGGGCCTATGATGACTGCATTCCAGCTCATGACATTATCTGGTAAAGGAGATGCTGACACTCCACTCGGAGCATCTTGTTGTATACGCTGGGATGTTAGTAGTGGTAAGCAAAGGGAGACGAATACATACTTTGAAGTCACGCATGAGTCTTCTTTTGGCTGGAGTCGACATGCTGGGTTGCTCTGTGTTCTTTGTTGGTGTTACTTGTTGATTAGTGACGTAGATCCAAAGCGGATATTATAAAGATTAGAAGTGCGACTTGCCACTGTGGGAACTACGGATCTGCATTACGGCGGCGTGGCGGTGACTTTTTTGAGAAACAGCGAGACGGTGCAGGGATAGAGCCAGTAGCGGGAAACATTACTTAGTGGAAACATTACTTCGGTATACATAAAACAAACATAACTAGGTATCAAGTCGAATGACCTAAATCAACAGAATTCTATCTTCTATTTAAGACTGGTGGTAAGCTTCGTTTACCAACTTATCAAGATCCTTTAAGAGTGGTTGAGCAGTTTCAGTAAATTTATGAATGAAGCTATCGAACACACCTTCCATCTTGTCAGCTAATTTACCTTCAGTACCTTGGGTACCTTTAATTTCAGTGGTTTCAGAACCCCAGAAATCAGTTAAATTGTGTCCAGCACCGTTGAAAGCCAAAATGTTTGGAGTGTCTTCTGGAATATCGGTCAAAATATTCTTAGAGCCGTATGCAATCAAATTCTTCTTTAATTGGGCTGGAGTCACGGAGTCAGCAGCACTAAAGAACTCACTGTCAGCTCCTGGTTGCAAGGAAACAAAGTAAGACAATAAACCAGCAATGTGTGGGGAAGCCATAGAAGTACCAGACAAAGTAGCAGTAGCAGTGTTAGATCCAATGTAAGTAGACAAGATATTTAATCCTGGAGCAAAAATGTCTACACACTTACCGTAGTTAGAAAAGTAAGCTCTTGCATCAGAAATGGTAGATGCACCAACAGTGATGGCATTTTCAGCAGAAGCTGGTGAGGTATTACATGCGTCTTGGTTTTCGTTACCAGCAGCAACGGCAAAGTTCAAACCAGCCTTAACAGCAGCGTTAACAGCTAAGTCTAATGCAGGTGACTTTCCTCCTCCTAAAGACATGTTGGCAGTAGATCCCTTGAAACCCTTCTTACCGGCTTTGGCTTCAGCTTGGTGAGCTTTAGCAGCAAATTCAACCCCCTTAACAACATCTGACATGGAACCAGACCCGTTAGATCTCAAAACCTTGACAGCAACAATGTTAGCTTTCTTGGCAACCCCGTAAGAAGCAGAACCAATGGTACCAGCACAATGAGTACCATGACCATTACCGTCAATGTCACTGTCACCTGATGGAATAGTTGAACCCCAAATGGCTCTACCACCGAATTCATCGTGGTCAACATTGACACCAGTATCAATGACGTAAGCAGTAACACCTTCACCAGCGTCGGTGTCATATAAGTATTGGTTAAAAGAGTTCAAGCTCAATGGTTGTCTGTGAGAAACTCTAGCCAATCCCCAAGGAGCACCCTTTTGGGTATCGAATTCATTAGCATAAACGACGCTATCTTTTTCAACAAACTTCACAGCTGGGTGACGTCTAATTAAGTCGATGGTTTCATCTAAGAAGTAACCAGCGTAACCGTGTAATAAGTCACCAACCTTAAATGAGTCAACAATTCCGCCTTCGGCTTGAACAGATTGGGTAGCAGCAAAGAACTTTTGTTGTTGGTTTTCATCCATGCCGGCCAACGAGTTCATGTGTTGCAAACCAGCCCATTCCTTATGAAAGCCTGCCACCTCGTCAGGGGTACCATCATTAAATACCACCATGTACTTGTGAGGGATAATGTCTCTATCCTCACTAACGGTCTGAAGGGGAGCAGCATCAGCCCAAGCCTTCAATTCGATCTTAAGCTTGGAAAGAGACTCCTCGGCGGCAGCCAGCAAAGCGTGTTTGGCGTCATCAAACGATTTATGGGTAGAATCCTTAAGGTGAGCCACAGCGTCTTTGGCGTCAGCAACTGCGTCTTTGGCAGCTTCACCAAACACATCAATAACGTCATGGTGAGGAAGCACAAGTGCTTGAGCACCCATGACGGTCAAGATTGACAAAGCAACGGATTTTTGTAATAACATTTTGGTTCTAACTCAGGGGATAAAGAAAAAGAGTTAGTTAATTTTGTAAAAAGGAGCAGTGGCGATAAGATAAATGTGTGAGCATTTTCCCTGCATATCATTAACCAGCATCGTCCGCGCAGTTACCATTTTCGCAGTCGGGAATGGGGGTGTGGTGGTTATGGAAAGGATGTGGATGGGTGTAGGGAGGAGAGCCGTATGGCATGGTGTAAAGGAAGCTAGAAGGAGTCTGGGGTGTTTTTCCTGGATGATTTAGCGTAGCGTATAGAAATCGGTATGATGGCATATGATATGTTGATGATGTAATCACTGATAAGAGTCTCACGTGAGACTTAACCACGGACGTTTGAGCCTGTGCCGTGATATTGTGGTGGGTTTGGGAGCTGTTTATCTATTTGTATTTGTGTGTTCGTGTATTGTGATGAGACGGGCTATTTGGAAGTTAGTGTAGCTAGGGCTTACGTATACATTACAGGTTTGGTGCAGTGGTTGAGGCCAGAGGCTAGCCAGGACAGCTGTTGAGTTTGGATGGAACCAGCGGAGACCATTGTACGTGACTAAGCTTGAAAACTATTCCGGTCTCAACCAGGATTGACTATGACCCACCAACCATGGCTAAGTGTGGGCCTCTAGCCATACCTTCAATTCGTCTTCATTCACTGGGGTGATCTCACTCAATCCTTTGAGCACAGACTCAGGCTTGAACTCATCAATGAACAGCTGGTAGAGCAAATACTTAGCATTCATGGACTCGTTCACACAAAGCCAGAATCTGTTTTCCCCCTCGAGTTCCTTCCCCTTATTTAATGGTAGCTGGGGACGAACTACTTGAGTGAGCAATTCATTTTGGACTCTTTGCATAATCTCTTTGATCTTAAGTGATGGATAGTTGCGCTTGCATTCAGGATTCACGCAATTGGTGGCATCACAACCCTTACTAAGCTGTATGACATATCTTCGCTCGAGTCTTGATTGTAACTTCCTATTTGTAGGGTCATCTTCTGGACTATAAACTAGGCCATAACACAGGTCACAGAGCCCCATTATATTCAAAGACGAGGAAGAAGCTAAACATTTCACATTGGTACACTTGCTAAAGTTCCGCTTAAAAGATTGAATCTTGGATCTGTTATCTAGCTTGTGCACTTCCATATGCTTTTTGAAGTCCTTCCTTTTTATAGGGCGTTCACAAGTGGAACATATATCGGTTTTATTACCACAGTTGTTCTCGTGATTAGTCAAGTTTTCAAAGTTATCGTAGTATGTGGCTCTTCCTTGCTCGATTATGAGGTGGCAGAACTTGCATTCGTGGAGCTTATGAGGACAAACCGTAGCTTTATGCTGCTGTATGAGATCTATGAAAGAATTGAACACTGGACTATCTTCACAAAGGGAACAAGCGAATTCTTGGTGGAATAACTTTTCATGCTTCATGCGGAATAAACTGGAATCGGAGTATTCATCACAGCTATTACAATGCCAGTGTGAGGATGGTATACTTTTCAAAAATATAGCTCCACATTTATTGCACACAACATTATTTTTTATGCAAAATGCTTCATGGCGTTGAATCAGGTCTTTGGGAACTAACTTAGAGCAGTTGGAACAAGCAACAAGTCCTTCAGGCAGCTGGTTCACTTCTTGTATCTTCTCTGTGTTCTCACTTTGTTCAATAGGTTGTTGAACTATCTCTAGTTCAATATCTTCTGTAACCTCCCAAGCAAAAGGAACAATATAAATCCATTTCCTCAAATCCTCATCATCCACCTTCTCTTTTATATCATGCTTACAGGTATCAATAAACGGAAGAAGGTAGTTGTAGCTGATTTTAATAGTCTTTTCAAGCAGTGCCTGAGAAGTGAAATCCTGCTCTAAAGTGGAAAAGTTGAAGTTTTCCAAGTTAACTAGCATGTCGTGTCCTACCACAACATCTATATTAGTAAGGACAGTGCTATCTACTGACTTCAACTTTATTACCAAGTCATTGGTAATATCCAAGATATTCAACTTCAAAACAGAGATTTTGGCTCCGGGGCCATTGAAAGGCACAACCTGTAAATGCTTTTTACCAAAATCAATCACCTCAGATGTATCTATGTTGAACCGTAGCTGTTGGTCTGCCATTATGTCGTTCAATGGAACAATATCCAACACCAAGTCGGTATCTATTATGGAAACTGTATTAGCACTGAGGTCTTCCACCATCAACTCGTGCCCTTTGACAACAATTTTATCGCCCTTTGAGAGAACTGTGTATGATTCTGTTAATCTCGATTCAAGGTAATATTTCCAGTTGTGGATATCAGGATAAAACTGGAGCGGCTTCACCTTCAAGTACGTTCCTTTTGGTATATCATTTGCGATTTTAAGCGCCACTTCAGCGCCTGCAGTTGTGTGTAATCTGGCATTTATAATATCTGGGAGCTGGACCGTATGGTCGTCTGCCGTGAACTGGCGGACCCCTATGAAAGTTGTAAAACTGCCACTCGAGACGGAGAAGAGAAGGGGGTGTGGGAGTTCTTCTCCAAATATAGCCACGGCATCTTCTAGGATATGTTGGGGGAGAATAGCTTTATCTGAGTCAGCTGAGGCTTGTGATGCCACCGTAAGTTGGAACAGCATTCGTAGGTATTTGGTGGAACGGTACACGGAGAAAAGTTTATGTTATACAGAATGAAGCCTTATATCAGCTACAGGCGAGTGGATTGTTATTTATGAGTGGTTCGCCAGTGGCAATGGCCTGGTAGATAGCTGCGAAAATTCCAATCAGTCGCGATTGATTTAGAAGAGCTTGGATGGAACAGAGATGGAGACAAGGTGGACTGATTGGCGGCGCGAAGAAGTCCAACGCTTCTTGTTCGTATAGAGCATGGTAAATACACAGAGGACGGCACGGGATTCAACAGAGTATGTGTGTTGGTGTTTTTAAAAGTGGCATTTGTGGGATTCACAAAGTTGCAACTTATCTCAATCCATTCACAATTACTAACACTTCTCTTCACTACTGAAGAGGCTCTAAGACTAACACTTCTCTTTACTACTGATGAGGCTCCTTAGCGTTGACCGAAAGAGCGCATTGAAAGTCATGGTAGGTTAAAACGTCGATGTTGCTTCTACTGGTATATCTCAGTGTTTTAAAGTGTGGCTACTTTCTTAACACTAGGACACGCTAACACAGATAGTGAGCAATATTTAGACCAGCTACTTCTTATGTAAGCCTACTGCGTTCGGTACAGGCCAATGTGTGCGTGCTTAGTGGAGCCTTGTTACAATGCAAAGAAACAAGGATGATTTGTGGATTACTGGTTAACTGTTGGTAAACTCACAGTTCAAGCTTGTACATATTGCAGGTTAGATTCCATCTGTGGACTTACTAGTTGGGTTGACTTACTGGTTGACATAGTCCGTGCTCATATAGGATCAGACCCCCTTACACCAGATTGGCTTACACTAGTAGTGACCAGATGAGTACTGACCAGATGGGCCTACATGCTTTTCTATACCTTCTCCCGTCCGCACAATACAAGCCTTTGCTGCCCAACTGGGTCCCGTTACAGGACCACACTCTGCCGGCATGCAAACTAAGGCGGTCGATCATCTCACCTGTCCCATCACGTGAACTGACAGAGCACGTTGTTATGCTGCGGTCACTAGCGAGGGGCTGCCCGTTTCTAACCCCCCACAATAGGTTTCATTCTGTATGCACCCGGTCTTATTGTTTCTCGGAAATGTACGTCTCGTAACCGTTAATTAGGCGGTGAAGATTAATCGCGCGCCGCAGTGGGATTAGACAAACAGATCTTGACTGCAAACTGCTTGTAAACACACACCATGTTGATGCAAAGGCTTAAACATCTACGGTCCGTCAAGCTCCAGTTGGTGGTATTGCTTGTAGGGCTCACCCTAATCATCAATATCCTATTCTATCTGTCGGAACAAGGGTTGGGGCTACCCTCTGTTTCCTCAAGGATAAAGACACAAGACGATTTCGACACAGAAGCTTACGCCAAGAACCTCGACATAAACATCGAGTCTGCCATGCAAAAAGAAGTGTTGAAGAAAGCTATTGCTCAAATCAAAAAGGAAAACGAAGAAAGGATCGTTCAGCAATTAGAAAAAGATCTAAGACTGAATAATGAAGCAAAATTGTTAAAGCTTTTCCTGGACAAAATCAAGATTGAATTCACAAGAAAGGCATATAGACAGGACGAGGTTCTGGGATCATTAATGCATCTGTTGAAGAAAAGTTTCATCAAGAATAATGAACCTACCATTCAATCTTTCATTATGGGGGACTTGATGAAGGGGGTGAAAAATGATCCAGAGTTCAAAGCTTTGCTCAAACTGGACAAACAGCTTGTCCAAATCACAGACCTCCTTATCAAAAGACTTGGTGGTGAGGCAAGCAGTTATCTGTTTTTTGAGCATGTGTTCAAGAATATCATCAAAGCTCACAATCCCAGCGTAAAACTTGATAGACAAAGCTTGGGGGAGCCAATCGGGTCGATACTGTTTGCCGAGCCATTCCCAAGCTTCTTATCTAAAAAGGCGTTACTCGAGAATAGAGTGAGTCTCCTGGAAGACCAATTTCATCAATTACAAGATACACACGATGAAGTAGTGAGACTCTTGAACCATCTTAGTGTCCCTGACTCCACCTTTACCGAAAATGGGATAGTAATTAATTCAGGAAAGGAAGGCATCGGCTCAGCTTTGGTGTTGATTGTTCAATTGCGGGAGCTTGGATCCAAGTTGCCTATTGAGCTTGTGTTAAATACTAAAAAGAGTGGAGATATCTACATCTGTGAAACCCTTCTTCCTCATCTCAATGGGAAGTGTATATACATCGAGAAGGAGCTCCCATTTTTGAAAGAAGAAGAAATCCTGTCGATGAAGAAGTTCCAGGCCAAGGTGTTGGGAATACTTATATCGTCATTTGAAAATGTCATTTGTCTTGATGCAGATAATTTACCTATAAAGTCTGTTGACGATCTTCTCTATTCCCAGGACTTCTTGTCCACAGGGTTTGTTTTATGGCCTGATACGTGGGCCAAGACCACTTCTCCTCTATACTACGATATCGCTAGATTCGATGTAGGAGAACCAGTCAAAAGAGAAGGGCTTCAAAACTCGGAAAATTATATCAAGTATATTTCGTCCAAGCTGAGAGATAGCGAGATAGCCTTCCACGACTTCGATGGGCTCCCAAGTGGTCAAACCGCTGAAACTGGTCAGATGGTAATCAATAAGAGTAAACATATAAAGTCTCTTTTGTTGACGTTATATTATAACTATTATGGACCTGACTGCTACTACCAGTTATTCACACAAGGTGGTGCTGGGGATGGCGATAAAGATACGTTCGTTCCTGCTCTCCATGTGTTTGGTGAGCCATACCATTTGGTGTCCAAGGATCCAAATGTTTTAGGCTACAACTCAGGACCGAACATGGATGGGCCATTTGTTGACACCACTTTTGTTCAGTATTCTCCCACATCTTCCAAGTATCATACTGCAGAGTTTAGAAAGTTTGTTAAACAAAAAGGGTTGGACTCAAGACTCTGGCCGTACCAGAATAATGAGTTCACTAAGAAGTTGTATAAAGAATTCACCTTAGACTTCGAGGAAAAGGTTAAACAGTACAAAGAGATGCAAGACAATGCTATCACCTTACAACCAATATTTCTTCATGCTCATAAACCCAAAATCAATCCTTTCACCAACTATAAGAATGAATATGGTATATTAGATAAAAGAAACTTTGGAAAAATGGAAGACATCCAAGGTATTTTGGGCAGCGTTGTGGATTGGGAGCTCAAGTTTCACAGCATTTCTGAGTGGGTTGCCTGTAAGGGCGTGAAGGGATCTGCTATATTCAAAAGGTTGAAACTTGACCAAACAGAGGTGTGTAGCCAGATTTCTAAGTATGTGGAGTACCTTAAAAAGACTTCCACAGTCCCTAACTCTGCAACGTTGAAGATCGATGATATAATCCAAAAGAGTAAAGAGCTCAAGGAAAACAGCAAGGCTAAACCCAAATCGAGTCTTAAACCGGACGCTAAATCAAACGCCAACGCCAACGATAAGTCGAACGTTAAACCAGCTGCAAAGCCAGCCAAAGCGGGTAATCCTTAGCTAGTAAGCGCTCAAGATGCCCCAGATAACAGACATATATATGAATGGTAACATTAATTAAACCCCAAACTTTAGTATAGAATGATAGCGTGTCATAGGGATGCTAACCGTATAACTATACTCTCTCAGAGCTGCAAATTTGCACCCAAAACTGATTGAGCCGCATCTTACTTTGTAGCTGAACGAACAGACAATATACCCATAAGAAGATCAACAGTACCAGCTGCAACAACTGCCCTTTCAAACAAGGCATCCCCACACAGGGTTCAGGCAGTGATAGTTTAGACGAGCGCAGAAGTTTCCAAACAATAGGGTGCGGGTAGAAATGTATTTTTCGTTAGGCGATAACTCTAGCAGCTGACTTGCTTATGCACTGGGCCGCCTAATGGCCCCAAATGACCGCCTATTGACGCTGTCATGGTCCCGACCCACCCCGCTGTCAAAAGATGAGTCACTTGCCTGTTCGTTTCACGTTACATCACCCTGTCGCTCTTTTTATTACGAGACAAGCTATTTTTAGCGGGATTGATGGCTATTTTGTATGGGAGGCTCTAGACCAGTCTGGAATAAAGTTTATTATACAGCCTCTAGCACCGCCTCTAGCCCAAATCCATGACGCTGTCTATGTGTTTTACCTTCTCCCACTCTTCTGTATGACTCTTCCCTGTGCCCCAGGCTTGCCTCAGCCTTACCTGGACGGCTCGCTTAAAACGAACGCGATGGCTGAAAAAATTGAGAAAAACATACCTCAATAGCCATGACAAAGACAGATAGCTTCTTTAAAATAGTGGAATCGTTTGACGTGGACTTTGTTCCGGTGAAGGTGACTAAATGGAGGTCGTCCAGAACTGGGTTGCAAATTTGCTATGTCAATCAGCCGTCCCCAATCGTGCAAGGCTATTTTGCGGTCGCTACAGAAGTTCCTGATGATTCAGGTAGCCCTCACACTCTAGAGCACTTGGTGTTCATGGGATCCAAGAAATATCCTTATAAGGGATTCTTAGATACCTTGGGGAACAGATTGTTTTCCAATACCAACGCCTGGACTGGTGTCGATCAAACCGTGTACAACATAACCACTGCTGGGTGGGAAGGCTTTAGAACCGTATTACCTATTTACCTTGAACACATTCTCAATCCCACCTTAACCGACGAGGCATGCTTGACCGAAGTCTACCATGTTGATGGCAAAGGTGACGAGAAAGGGGTTGTGTTTTGTGAGATGCAAGGCTACGAGACCCAGCCATTTTTCCAGATGTATTTGAAATTGCAAAAATCTTTATACGCTAAGGACTCCGGGTATTCTTCGGAAACTGGTGGATTGATGCTGGAACTCAGAAAATTGACTAATGAACAGATTAAAGCTTTCCATGCTAGTATGTACCGTCCAGATAACTTATCTGTGATCATTACTGGTACTATTAATGAGGAAGAGATGATAGAGACCATGGCTGAATTTGATGCCGAGTTGGATCCTTTGCCAGAAACCCCACATAAGAGACCGTTTGTGGATTCCAAGCGTGATGAGCCTTTAAAAGAGGTAATTGTGGAAGAGATCGAATTCCCGGAGAAGGATGAAAGCATGGGGGAAGTGTTAATTGGATGGAGAGGGCCCAGATATGATGACAATTTGGCATACCAGGCATTGGAGATGTTGGGATACTATTTCACTGATAACCCTAATAGTTTGTTCAACAAGGCGTTTGTGGAAGTCGAAGAGCCATTGGCAACTGAAGTATTCCACTCTCAGGACGATTATTGGACTACCGATTTCAGCTATTCGTTTGGTGGTGTTCCAACTGCCAGACTATCCGAGCTTGACAAGAAGATCAAAGAGCTCATTTTGGACCAAACCAACCCAGAGAATTTCAAGCTTGAATTCATGAGACAGGTTATAAACCAACAGAGATTGAACTTGATCTTCGAGGCCGAGAAAAGACCACATCATTTCCAAATATGTGCCGTTACTGACTTCTTATACAGTCCAGTCAACAGTACGAATTTAGAGAACTGGACAAACTGCAGCAAGGAGTATGACACTTTATATTCTTGGGATTCAGAGCAGTGGAGTAAATTCATTGACGAGTACTTTGTTAAGAACAACTCTGCTTCTGTCTTAGGAAGACCATCTGAGAAGCTTAATAAAAAGCTCAAGGCAGAAAACAAGAAGTTCAAACAAGATACTATATCCAAATATGGAGAAGATGGTTTAAAGAAACTTGGATCTATTTTAGACGACGCGAGAAAGAAGAATGACCAGCCAATTCCTGATGATTTGTTGACTAAGTTCCCCAAACCAGACCCTTCCAAGATCATGTTTGTCAGCACCGACTCCTATAAACAAGGAACAAATGATCTTGAAGTAGGCTATGATTCTTCAAGTAAGCTTCAAAAGATTATTGATGCTGACAACTTCGAGGGTAATCCTCTTTTCTTCCATTTTGAAGATTTTAAGTCTAAGTTCGTCACGATTCACCTTGTTATGTCGACAAAGAATGTGGACAAGAAGAATTTGAGATACCTTTCTGTTCTTGAAGAGATCTTTAATATGGCTATCCAGTCAGAAGATGGAACAATCATCCCTTACAATAAGGTGATTGACTCGTTAAATGAGGATTTGATCGAGTTCGAGTTAGATAGCGGATTTGACGGCCAGTTCTTGGAACTCATCCACATCAAGGTCCAGGCAGAGGCTAGCAAGTATCAACAAGCAGTCAACTGGATACAAAAGATTGTCACTCTGAACGTGATTGAAAAGGAAAGAATCAAGGTGATTGTCGAAAAGATTATCAACACTCTTCCAGATAAAAAGAGAGATGGTGATCTCATGATGATCTCCAAGCAATACCGTACCTTATTCACCGAGGCCTCCACCAGAAAGGCTCAAGACTCAGTCTATAATGAAGAATTCTTCAAGCAGGTTCTTGAGGATATCAATAACGATAAATTTGATGAGATTCATCAAGACCTCACGAACTTCAAAGATCAATTATTTGCTATTGACAATTTCAAAGTGTTTGTTAATGGAGGGTGCCGCAATCTTGATAAACCTGTTTCTTCCTGGAAGGAATTTGTTGGCTCCTTCAAACAGAAACGTGCCCCAATGTCCGTCGACTCTTTGCCAAAATCCCATGAATTCAAGAGCGATATTGGTTTAAAGTGTTCAAATGAAGCTTATGTCGTCACCATGCCAGCGATCGAATCGTCCACCCTCATCACATGCACGCCGCTCCCTCTTGATTATTTGGATGAGGATGTGTTTAAAATAGCCTTGGCCAGTGAATACTTAAATGCCGTCGAAGGTCCATTTTGGAGAGTTGTTAGAGGTAATGGTTTAGCTTATGGTACAGGCATAGGCAGAAACCTCGATTCCAGATTCCTTGATTACTCGATTTACAGCTCTACGCATGTGGATCAAGCTTGGTCTGCCAGTAAGAAGATTGTGCTTGATTTCTGTGATGGTACCACCAAGTTTGATAAGCTCATCATTGAGAACTGCATTTCGTCCATTATGAATGAACTTGCCAATCTGCAGTCCAACTTGTTTGATGCATCTTTGGTAAAGATTGCTGATAACGTGATCAGAAGAAGAGGACCTGACTATAAGGCATTTTTAGTTGAAAGGTTGAAGACCTACGACGAGGAAGATTTGGTTCATATCATGAACAAGTACTTCAAGCGGTTATTTGAACCTGCAACTTGTGTTATTTTTACCAGTATTCCTAATTCTAAAAGGGAGCAGGTCGAGAAGTTCTTGGTTGATGAAGGGTTCAAGGTTGACATCGAAGAGATTAGTGTGGGGGATGCTGATGGAAGTGAAGACGAATGCGATAGCTGTGAAGGTGAGAGCGACGGAGATAGCGAGGAGGAAACTGAAGATGAAGATAATAATTAATAGTTAATGCTAGAGTGAATGATTATACCCGAGTTTTCGGATGTTAATTTAGAGATTTCATAAGTGTTTCGAGACAAATATAAAATAGGTATACGATACGAGGTTAGCTTTTCTTGTTTCTTGTTCGGCTCTTGGCTGGTATTTTCACAAAGGGCTTACCTATACCATATCAAGACCCACTAATATCTCCAGTACCATACTCTTATACGCATCAACCTACAGGTGTTTTTCCAATTTGCAGCTCATCGTATGACGCGCAGTATCTCAATCTCATCGATGCGATAAACTGGAATCATCACTCTGTACTGAACCCCACAGTTGACCGTATCTTAAAGCAACTATACTACACACAGTCACAGACAAGGTACAAAACGAATTCCGACGTGAATATCAGCCTCAACCCCGTTTATTCAATGCTGGCTGCTAAAACTACTCCAACAGCTGTGCCCAAAGTGGTGCTAAAACGCATTAGAAATGTCGTATGGGGAGAACCTCCGGAGGATCCCGTAGAGGCTAGGCTCTTGCTCAAATTGGACTGGTTTATTCTCTCGTTTGCATGTCTTCTTTATTGGGTCAACTACCTCGATAGATTGAACCTCACTAACGCATATGTGTCAGGAATGAAGGAGGAAATTGGTCTCCACGGTAACCAATTCAACATCATCAACACCATGTTCACCGTGGGATATGTCATCGGCTTGATCCCACACAACCTAATTTTGTTGAGGGTTCGGCCCAGCTGGTGGTTGAGCTTTTGCTGTTTCGTCTGGGGAGTGCTAGTTCTCGGAATGTATAAGGTGCAGCATTTCTATCAGTTGTGTGTTATTCGGTTCTTTCAAGCGCTTTTCGAAAGCTCTACATTCACAGGAGTCCACCTTATACTTCTGAGATGGTATAAGGAAGAAGAGCTAACAAAAAGATCCGCTATATTTACTCTGGCAGGGTTAATTGGAAACATCTTTTCGCTGACCATGCAAGCAGCCATCCATCAAAGCATGGACGGCAAAAGCGGATTGCTGGGATGGAGATGGTTGTTTATTATTGACTTTGTAATAACCGTCCCTATAGTGATCTATGGGGTATTACTATTTCCTGATACGCCAGATACTTGTAAGGTATTTTATCTCAATGCAGAAGAGGTTCAAATAGCCCAGGGAAGAGTACGACACAAGGAGGTGGATAGACTAGACTGGCTGGTGGTCAAGAGAGTGGTAGGCTCCTGGCACTGGTGGTTGTTTTCATTTTTATGGGTCCTTGGTGGAGAAAATGAAAGCTATGCTTCGAATTCACTATTTGCCCTTTACCTCCAGTATTTCGACTATCCTGTGGCAGACAGAAACCATTTCCCAATGGGAGTATATGCCATGGGAGTTGTGTTTACCTTCACATTTGCATTATATGTTGACACCACTGGTGCCAAATACCACCACCATATAGCCATTGTCATAGCGGTGATCATGATGATAAGCACCATCATGATGTTGGCAGCACCGACAAACGATCCAGTTATCTTCGCCGCCCACTATTTGCTGGGGGTTTCATATGCTGGACAAGCGACGTTCTTTGCATGGGCCAACGTGGTGTGTGCAAGTGATCTCCAAGAAAGAGCAGTGGTGTTAGCATCAATGAATATGTTTTCGAATGCGGTCAATGCCTGGTGGTCGATCTTGTTTTATGCAGCAGACACCGCTCCTAAGTTCCGTAAAGGGTGTTATGCCATGATAGCCACAGTTCTATGTAGTGTTGTGGTGGCCGGTGGTATCAAATATCTACACGTACGAGATATGAGGAGAGGGAGGTATAGAGACGATGGCGAGGAGCTGCCAAGACAGAAAGAGGGAAGTTCGACCAACACATCCATACACGAGAGGTGAGGTTGAAGCAGTTTTGGTGTGGAAGATGCAAGTAATAACATTGGTACTAATCAACAGTGATAAGAGCATTGACAGAACATTGACAGAACATTGACAGAATATTGACAGAACATTGACAGAATATTGACAGACATTGACACTAATCAACAGTAATCAACAGTAATAAGTAATAAACAACATCAACTCATCGCTTCCTTCACTTCTTCATAACCTTGCTCTCTTCTTCCACATCTCAATATCAGGAAAATAGTAGCCACCATATGTTTGGTTCCCCCTACGAAGAGTTACACCTTTTTGGTTCCTCTGGGTGTTTTGAAACGACAATATTCTCAGGCTCGTGTCCGCCTGGACTGGCCTCTTCATCCTTGGCCTTCTTTTCTTCTTTTGCTTTGCACAAAGACGTAGTTTCTTAAGCACACCCGCTACTTCAGGCTCCACAACGCTTGCCGGAGAACCTCCGTGGTGTGCTTTGCAAGCGACCAATTCAGCCTTGGCTTCGCTGATTTGTTTCTTCAATGTTTCCTGTTGTAGTAGCAAGCAGAAAAGCCGGGATTCAAGACCCAGTACTTCCTGTTGTTGAGCAATAGACATGTGCAAGAAGTCACACACTTCGGGGGCTGGGTGCAAGAATTGCATTGATAGCAGAGTAAACTGTTTTGTGGCATACCGAGCGCTAATTGGTACGTGTTTGTGGAGTATGTGATTGTGGTTGATATGGGCACAAAGAGGATAATTAGAGCAACTGCTGTGTGCATGATCTGATGTATAGCCTGGGCCAGAGATAGAATGGGGTTGCAAGAGATGGAGTGGAAAGAGATGTGAGGGCTTCAAGTTGTCTAAAGACAACGGCCGTGAAGCGCCGAGTGGTCTCCGGCCAGCTACTAGATTCTCCAGGCAGTGAGTTGTAAAAGACAAATTCACATCTCTCAGCTGCCTAATGAGTCACTGAGATGCTTCTAGAAAGTGATGGGCCACGGGCGATAAACCGCAGGGGCTGAAACAATTTTGAAAAAGGGGTGTGGTACGGCGAGTGGGGGTGCGAGCGGCGGTAAAAGTGGCGGCAGACGTGGCGGCAGACGTGGCAGGCCAACTGCAGCTGTGGTGCATGTTGCGCCGTTTCTTTTTCTATCAACCCTTCCGCGCCGTGTCCGTTCCGTAAAGATCAAGTAGGTGGAGCGGTAAACTGCCACAGGGCTTACCTTAAGCATCGGCGCCGTACATGGCCAAGCAACATCCCCATTCTCACAGCCGTGCTTCAACGATGACCGAACCCGGACGATGATTTGGCATGGCCGAAACAAAAGGAAATCAAACGGCTCTGACCCCTCCTGTCACCCGCAGACAGGTGGCCGAATCGGCGCGACAGCGCCATGTGGCGGCCACCCTCGCGCCACCCAGCACGACACCCTCGCACCCAAAAGTAACTCGGTGCTAGTAGCGTGTGTGCCCATCCCGCATTAGTAATCACTCACCCCCGTATAAATAATTAAATTATCCCACATACTCAATAATTTAATATATTTGTCACCATGGCTGAAGTAAAGAGACACTTTAATGATATGGACCCGCTGTCGCCGGCATTTGCGGAAGGCACTGCGGAAGCCAGAAAACACACAAAATCAGGTAGAAAGCCTGCTGAAGGGGAGCCAAAGTCAAAGAGAACCGCCCAAAATAGAGCCGCCCAAAGAGCTTATAGGGAGAGAAAGGAGAAAAAAATGAAGGACTTGGAAGATAAAGTCAAACTGTTGGAAGACGAAAATTTGAAGATCAACACCGAGTCGGACTTCTTAAAGGCCCAAGTGGATATGTTAAAGAATGAATTGGTTAAGTATAAGGGTCTGAACAAGTTTGAAATCCATTTGCCTACCAGTGTGGGCAAATTAAGTCAGCCAAATCAATACAGCAGCAGCACGACCTTACATCTGAAGTCCTCGTCCGATTTCTCCGATTCCCGTTCCCTTAATAGCTCAATTAATGATTCAAGTCCGGATACTGACGTATCCGATACCGCGTTGAAGAACGATTTCCCATGGTCTAAGAATAATTTACAGTTACAGAAAGCAAGTCAGCTTAATAACAACAATGTGCCTGACTTGGTGAGCGGTTCAAGCAGCAGTGGATCTCCACTTAATGATAATATTCTATTCGATAGCAATGACAAGTTTGATGAACAGTTGGATCCTTTTTGTAATAAACTTAATGAGGCTTGTGGCACAAAGGAGTGCCCTATACCCAAATCTAAGCAGCCGGAGCCTAGAAAGTCCGTTACTTCTGTGCAAAAGGATAGTATCTCACTGAATTCGCCATTCAGCTTTTATAACAACGATCCAATATTTGCAGACACGTTTAATTACAATTTGAGTAATAAATGGGATGAGAACGAAGCAGATCCATTGTCATTTTTGAATGATAATAACTTTGATGTCAACGTTGCTTTTGATGAACCTGATAAGGACAAATATAGCCCAATTGAGCAACTAGTAACGGAAGAAAGTGTCTATGACCCATTAAGAGACCAAGTTAATACGAATTTTAACTTCAATGATTTTATCAAATCTTCCCTCCCATCCGATAATACTCCAACCGATTCCTCCATAAGCAACATCTCCCCTATACCACAAGTACCACAGTCTTCAAATAAGGATGAAGATGAAGTAGTACCGGCTCCTGAAAAGACTTTCAAGTGTTCTGAAATATGGGACAGAATAACGTCCCATCCAAGGTATACCGAGATAGACATCGATGGGTTATGTAGCGAGTTGAAAACAAAGGCTAAATGTAGTGAGACCGGTGTGGTGGTAAACGCCAGCGATGTTAATGCGTTATTGGCCAGGTCTGCTGCAAGACGTTAGTATATACGAGTAATGAATGATGCTATAGATGGTAGTGGATGGTTGTATTACAACTACCGGTTGGTTCGGTGTGAACCGTATGCGTGAGCAGTTTGAGATTGTTGATTGTACAAAGTATGTTGTTTATATGTTTAATAAACTATCAAATCCACGTCGTTTGACTTTTCTCTATAGTGCTATAACGGGAGATGTGTATCGGCTGCAAAAGATGTTGCAGAGTCAAGACGTGTACCAGCAGCAGATGCTTACAGACTGACAAAAGTCTCTATATACTCCAATATAAGTGGATTCTACACGTATCCATATTTGACAGATTCTGCACGTATCCATATTTCACAGATTCAACACGCATCCTTATTTTATAGTTTCAACTGCCTGGTAATTGCTAATATTAGTTAAATTGCAATTGCTCATCTTATCGCGAATTTATCAGCAATGGTCAAAAGGCTCTTAATTAAAGCATCAAACAACTACACGGATCTGTTTCAGATCGTGCCTATCAACTCGCTTATTCCGCTCCGTATTCCCCTGGAGATTGGCGACTTTGAGCTTATCATCAACATCAAGAACTTTGACGGGTCAAAGTCTCACTTGTCCAACAGCTTGTACAACCTTAACAGTAATAAATACCTTAATAATTCCCCAGTTGACGCCAAAGATGACGTGAAACATTCGGTTGGTTATAATCCAGAGACGTCATCGGTTGCCAATCTTACGTTCGAGGTGAATTTCAAGCCCAAATTCCCTTTGAACGGTAAGGATTTGTTGTTTGGGAACGATTTTACCACCCCTATCAAAGACTATGTTCCCACCACTTTGCTAACTGCTGGATTGAAGTTCTTCAATTGGTTTATCAATAGCACCGTCAAGGGTGACATATACAGCGATAAGCCGTTTCTTTACGGCCCCGTGCTTAATAGTTGTACCTATATGTCTATTGATGAGAGTATTCCATCCAAAGTGTCTGTCAAAGATACAAGCAGCAACAAATTTCCAGAAAACTTGAATGACAACTTGGATAATATCTTGAAGATTCCCCAGCTATCCTTGGACAGAAAGAAGTTTTTCAACAAGTTGACCAACTGTGAAAACTTTGTGTTCTTGGAGTCTAATACTTATAAGCTCAACTTCGACACCAATTTCATCAAGATGATGGACTCACAGTACTCAGTAAGTTTGCCAACGTACAGCAGCAATACGTTTGATATCAATGTGCTGAACTATGCCAATGACAAGCTTGACAACTTCAATTGGGTGATCAAGCTTGGAGGTTTAGAAGGAGTTGGAAGCGGCAAGGTGGGGTTGGTGGTAAACTTTTCGTTGATTGATGAGGAATGATTGGTTCCAGCAACGAAGAATATATATAGGGGTGAATATTAGATCAGATATGAATACGTTAGATATGAATAAATTAGATATGACTTGAAGAAGTTAGTATGAATAAATTTATGACTTGAAGCTTGAAGTTGAGAACATGTACGAAGAGCAAGGCAAGCGAGGCGTAGAAAAGACAATTGTGTAAATGGATTGGACCAGTGCTATGTCATGCTCTAGCAGTCTACATTGAATGTTAGCATCTGATCAATTACATCAAAGTAGTCTCCCATCAACAAGTTTTTGGTTCTCCCACATCGACATACTACTTCGCACTCCTCCAATCAATGTTCTTCCAATAACAATGTCTACTTCTATTATTCGTACCATTAAAAACGTCTATCACTCCGGGATCAAAAGAGCTGCATGGCAGGTAGCATTTCTTAACGACACAAAGCCTGGCGGTGTGTTAGTTGGAACCGACGATTACGGTAATAAATATTATGAAACAGACGCCGATGGTGAGATCCATATGAGAACAAGATGGGTTGAATATAACGCAAACTTCATGAGTATCGACATTTCCAAGGCGGAGCCCGGCTGGCATTATTGGTTGGGATACGGGGCCAACGTGCCACCTAACAAGTTACCCGAAGAATTAAAGTCGACCAGAGCCTATCCAGTTCCAGACCGTCATAAGCCAAACTTGACGTTCACCAGGGGGGCATATGTACCATATAATACCGCCAAGCCCAAGCATGAGTCGTGGAAGCCGGTTGTCAGCGAGAGACAGTAGAGTAGCATAATAAACGAATAGATAAAGAGATTGTAGAAAAATTAGTAGATTGATCAAACACACGCGAGGCATGGCTTCGGGAACAGTTTGGTGAAGGAGAAGAGACACAAGCTTAACTACGGCTGTGACTGGCAGCGGATCACGTGGACTTTTCACTGGGCCAAGAATATAACGGTGGGCTAATATCTGGCGAGATGAGATGGTAGCAGTACACTCTGGTATTACTCTTTGTATACCACTCTGTAGCCCCCCATACTTCTCCAGGCAATTCTATGCCCATTTCTCCAAAATAATATCTATCAAAAGCATCTCTTCAAATCCCCCTTGCCATACACCACCAGGAAATAGCTCCCCACCGTCCGCTCTATATTCTCAAGAGATCTCAAAAGATTTTCTCAATTTTCACCATGAGCCAGACTCCTAGTATCCCGGGCTTAGCCAGCGACGCCGTGCTCAAGCAGTCCATCCCTGTGCCAGAAAACTTCCAGGAAGTCAAAGGAATCGACTACTCCAAAGACAATGCCTACAACATGACGGCCACCGATTTAATTGCCTCCATGAAAACCATGGGATTCCAAGGCTCATCGGTAGCTGAAGCCTGTGATATCATTAATAAAATGAGATCCTGGAGAGGCAAACATAAGAGTGAATTAGAGGATCATGATATCAAGGGAGAGTTTGACGATAAGGGATACCAAAAGTCCACCATCTTTTTAGGATACACCTCCAACTTGATCAGTAGTGGAATGAGAGATACTTTGAGATACTTGGTTCAACACAAGCTTGTCAGTGCCATTGTTTCCACTGCCGGTGGAATTGAAGAGGATATCATCAAATGCTTGGCCCCAACTTATATGGGGGAATACTCTTTACCTGGTAAAGGATTAAGAGACCAAGGAATGAATAGAATCGGGAACTTGTTGGTACCTAACGATAACTACTGTAAGTTCGAAGAGTGGATGGTTCCTATTTTAGATACCATGTTGGAAGAGCAGCAAGCCGAGTTGGAAAAAAACGGTAAAGATGCTTTTGATAACACGGCTGGGGTATGGACTCCATCCAAGTTTATAGACAGAATCGGTAAAGAAATCAACGATGAGTCCTCAGTGTTATACTGGGCCCACAAGAACCAGATTCCTGTCTTCTGTCCTGCTCTTACTGATGGAAGTATCGGAGATATGTTATTTTTCCATACTTTCAAGGCTTCTCCACACCAGCTTCGTTTGGACATCGTGGCTGACATCAGAAGAATCAACTCCATGTCCATGGAAGCCAACCACGCCGGGATGCTTATCTTGGGAGGAGGTTTGGTCAAGCACCATATTGCCAATGCCTGTTTGATGAGAAATGGGGCAGACTATGCTGTTTATATCAACACTGGACAAGAATTCGACGGGTCTGATGCCGGGGCCAGGCCAGACGAAGCTATTTCTTGGGGAAAGATCAAGGCAGATGCTAAGCTGGTAAAAGTGTATGCTGATGTGACTGTTGTATTCCCATTGATCGTGGCTGCAACCTTTGCAGCTTCGAGGCCATAGATTACGTAATTGGCGACAGATTGACGGCATACTGTTACGAGCAACGCAGCAAATAAACGACCCGAGCAATGTATATATGGATTCAATAGACGTGACTTCCACTAGTGCCGTTTGAAGAGTGGCTTCTTCCCGTAGTTTTCGCAGTAATGAAATTCCTCAGTACTCGGAGTTGGCTGGTTGGAGCAGCGACTAGCGTGGTATGGGGCTGACTAGAACAGGCAATAGTCGCCACCATTCCTGTATCGTTTTCCCACTGTATCGATTTCCGTCGGAGATACCTCATAGCTGCCTCAACCTATCTCTGCTCCACAATTATACGAGCCACACACTTATCTTATCGCGAACTTAGCCAGCAGTCACTAATTCCAATTATCCACTCTTTCTTCTTATGTCTGAATTTGAAAACATCGTCCTGGCATTGAAAGCCACCTTAGAAAAGCTCGAGGAGTCGCCAAGTCGCTCAATTGGCTCCAGCGCCGCCAGCTCCAGCGCCGCCAGCTCCAGCGCCACCACCCCATCGTCTTCCGTCACTCCAAAGGACCTTGACCATGAAGCTATTTCCCAAGCCTACCTCGACTTCACCTACGAAAACCCAACAATCTACCACGTAGTTGACCACTTCAGCGCCAAGCTCCAGAAAGAGGGCTTCTCCTACTTGTCTGAAAAACAACCGTGGACTTCTTTGACCCCAGGAAAGTACTTTACCACCAGAAACGGGTCGTCTCTCATCGCTTTTGTGGTTGGCCCTGACTGGACTCCAGAAAGAGGTACAGGTGTGATTGGGGCACATATTGATGCTTTGACTGTTGCTTTAAAGCCCAATTCCACCAAGCAGAAAGTCGATGGCTACGAGTTATTGGGGGTAGCCAATTATGCTGGTACATTGCAGGACACTTGGTGGGATAGGGACTTAGGTATTGGCGGTAGATTGTTGGTCAAAAAAGACGGAAAGATCACCACTCAATTGGTCGACTCGTCTCCCAACCCAATTGCCCATATTCCAACCTTGGCCCCTCATTTTGGCGCCCCTGCCAATGGACCTTTCAATAAGGAAACCCAAGCAGTTCCTGTGATTGGCTTTTCCACTGAGGAAGAAGAACCTGCAACAGATGACGAGAAGTCTGCTCCTTTGTACGGCAAGCACTCTTTGAGCGTATTGCGTTATATCTCAAGACTTAGTGGAGTCCCAGTTAAGGACATCTACCAAACTGACTTACAATTGTATGACGTTCAAAAGGGAACCTTTGGGGGATTGAACAAGGATTTCATTTTCAGTCCTAGAATTGATGATAGAATTTGCTCGTACGCTGCCGTTCAATCTTTGATTGAATCTTCAAAGGAAGATTCGATTCCAAAAGATGGTTTCTCGATTGTGGGATTGTTTGATCACGAAGAAATCGGCAGTGCTACCAGAACTGGTATTAAGGGTGGATTGGTTGAATCAACTATCACTCGTGTTTTATCTTCTGATTACTACAAAGATAAAGTCAGCTTGCCAATTGAAGAAAGCATCAGATTGACATATGCTAACACCATTATTCTTTCAGCCGATGTGTCTCATTTATTGAACCCTAATTTCCAAGGGGTTTACTTGGAGCACCATAAACCAGTACCAAACACTGGTCTTGCTTTGGCATTAGATCCTAATGGTCATATGGCCACCGACTCCACTGGGGTCGCTTTGGTTGAGGAATTGGCCAGAAAGAATGATGATAAGTTGCAGTATTTCCAGATACGTAACGACTCAAGATCTGGTGGTACTATTGGCCCATCTATTTCTTTCCAGACCGGTGCTAGAACCATTGATTTGGGAATTCCTCAATTGTCCATGCACTCCATTAGAGCCACTACTGGATCAAAAGATTTGGGATTAGGAATCAAGTTCTTCAAAGGTTTCTTCGCTGGCTGGAGACAGACTTATGACTCCTTCAAGGACTTGTAATCAAAAGTTTATACATTGAAATATACATTGTAATCACTTGGCCAGCATCAGATATACATTGAAATCACTTGGTCATCCCAGCGTCAGATTGGGCCTTTAAATCTGACTAGCTACTACCGCTATATCGTAAATTAGCTACCACCACTATGTCGCAAATCACCCGGGCAATTGGCTTGTCACATGCTTGCGTTACCTTTACCACCTTTCTGTCTGATCGGTAGTCACAATTTGCAATCGGTGCCCACACGCCGAGTCGCACTTTTGTTGATGATGCGTGAATACGCTTTGCCATAGCATCTACTGTGAACGCACACCAATACACCTTTTCGCCCGTTTCAATAAGAATTGATAGCTAATATATCATGGGTATGTCCCGATAATCTATCGCAGGTGTTATGCCTGAGCGAAACCGGCGCTGGGCGCTCCGAAACTCGCATTTACTAGCGGCCAGTGATTTGTGACACATACTAACCTCTAGTGCCTCCAAAGAAAATGTCATTACAGGAATTCATCACCGACGAATGTATGTATAAATTCTCCAGCCAAGCATCCCTTATGTGTGGTGTGTGTGTTTTGTTTACCTTACTAACTTTCTAGCTCTCGGTGGTTCTTGGGCCGATGATGATATAGATGTCTCATCTATATCCGTGCCAACTTATCGGTACCCGTCCGATTCAGGTCGCCAAACGAGCCAATTTGGTGCAAGTACTATAACCCACGATAGTGGCGCTCCCTATATCGTGAAGTTGCTCAATTTACCCTTGAGTGCAGACGATAATTTCATACAAGACCTTTTTGGGAGTCGGTATACCAGCTACAATAAATTTAAAATTGTAGCTGATCCTTCATCAAATGTGTTGGAAACATTTTTGTTGAAGAAAGTTGCATTTGTCGAATTAAAGAGTCATCAGGATATGACTAAAGTATTAAAATGGCAAGATCTTTATTATAAAGCCAGCAAGCGAGTAGTTGTTGAGTTGGCTAATTTCATGGATTTTCAAGATTGTATGAAGTTTAACGAACAGCATGGTGACGAATTATTGAGAATTGAAGATGATCTTTTGGCTGGTAGGATCAAGCCGACTAATGATTCTAGAGGGGGAAGGCCTGGTTTTGATAGACCCGGTTTTGACAGACCTACTCATGACAGGTTCAGACCTGGTCATGACAGGTTTGGTGCTGGTCACGACAGATTCGGGGATAGACATGACCGGTTTGGACATGGTAATGATAGGTTTGGGCATTCCCACGATGCGGGCAGACCCGAAAAGCCAGAGATCGACAGAAACCCGATCTTGGGCCACTCAGACACAAGGCCTAAACCCGAGCCTCATAAACCCAAATCCAATCCCTTCGGTGCAGCCAAACCTGTTGATGTGGTTGCCCGCCAGCATGAGATCGAAAAGAAATTAATTACCATTAATCATACGACCATAAAAACCATTAAGCCAGAAGAAGATGATAGCAAGCCTCCAATTCATTCTCCTCAAACCAAGCATGAAGTCATCAAGAAACCTTCCAGTCCGGAGTCTCTCAAACCCCAACTGCCAGACTCATCTAAGTTTAGACCAGCTCCTATTGCGCAAATGAATCACAATGGTTTGAGCATGGCACAATTATTAAGCAATAAGCCCGAACCAGGTTTAACTCCTAATCGGAATTCTCCTAAACCAGCAGTTTCTAAGCCGATTATTTTGAAGAAAAAGCAGACTGCTGTTGTCGTGAAATCCTCCTCTGCTGCACCAGAAGAAGAGATAGTTGTAACTTCACCTGAAGCCAAACACGAAAGTACTGTATCCGACAAATCCACTGACACCAAGGACGTGGAGCCTCATGCCACACAAGTTACCGAAGCTAAGGCTATTGAAGCTCCGAAGAATGGGGTTGAAGACCCTCACCCGCTGTCCCATAGAAAGACTGGCAGAGGAGGTAGCTCTGATGGTTCAAGACGTGGAATTGATGGAAGAAGAGGGAGTGCCGAAGGATGGAGAGGAAGCTCCGATGGAAGGAGACTTAGCCATGACAATGGAAGAAGACTTAGTAATGATTCAGGAAGGAGACCAAGCAGTGAGCATACTTACAGAAGAGGCCATTCGAGACGCGGTCTGTATGGCACTAACCCAAACACCAGGGGAGGTCATTCACGCCATCCTCGCTCTGAAGACAGAGTCAAAACAGAAGAGGAAGGGCTTATTGAGTCGCCAGAAGTTGAAAAGGATAAGAAGATCAATTTTGATAAGACCAGACCAAAGGAAGGGAGAAAGCATGTTGAAGTCAGCGATAAGCAACCTCTTTCCAACGAACAAGCTAAGCCTGAATACAAGTCCAAGTCAAATGTTAAAGATAATTACAGTATCGGAGCATCACCAGGTGATAAATCTGAAATATTGAAGCCTGAGTCCGGTTCCAGTATCAAGGAGCATACCAAGCCTCAAAATGGTGAAGGAGCAGAAAATGAATTAAGCAGCGATGACAAGGTTGCCCAAGCTATTGAAAACAGTTCCAAAGAGCGGTTGAAGCAGTCTCGTGGTAAACCTGTAAGACCAACCAGTAGTGGTAGGGGCTCTAGAGGTAGACCTAGAAGAGGAAGAGGCTACCAGGTTAGTGACAGAAGTGAGAGAGAGGAAAGACCTTCAAGCTCGGCTCCTGTTGGATCTACCGATACTGCTGTTTCGGAGAGACATGAAGCTACACCAAAGGCAGAGCATGGAAGGGAAGACGGAAGTAAAGGCGAAACAGAACCAAAGGAAAGAGAGGAAAGAGAACCAAAGGAAAGAGAGGAAAGAGAACCAAAAGTGAGAGAGGAAAGAGAACCAAAAGTGAGAGAGGAAAGAGAACCAAAAGCAAGAGAGGAAAGAGAACCGAGACAAGAAGCCAATGGAGAGCTCAAATTCGACTCCGAAAGAGGGAGAGGCCGTGGTAGGGGACGTGGCAGAGGCCCTCGTGGAAGAGGAAGAGGCCGTGGAAGAGGCCGTGGATTCAATCTTCATTACGTACGCAAGCATGATGATGAAAAGGATAGCAAACCAGCTACATCCGAGTAGATTGAACTGTATAGCTAATGTACAATAGACGATTAATGTTGCATTGGTAACCCTAAATAAATATAAATACCGATGAGTGAATTGAAGATTTGACTTTTGAGGACAGATTAGGATGGAGGTGGAGACAATGTAGATGATGGAGATGGTATCCGTGGATGTATGGAATATATGGAGATGGTAGATGAGATGCAAATGGATATGGTTGTTGGGGTATCATAATAACCCACTATCCTTCAAAGAATTTTCCAAAATAGTCTCTTTCACAGCAGCAAATACCAATTCAATGTTTGACGTGTCAGTAGCTTGAGTCACATGGGGATAGATATTCAAGCCAGATCTGTTCACTTGGGTGAATCTCCATAAGATATATTTGGCTGCTTTATTAATATTATTACCTCCACTATAGTCTGGGAAATAATCCTCCAATGGAGAGTAAGGCAATTTTTCTGCAAACACATCGATTTTGTTCAAGAATAAAACAATACTTGTTCTAGCAAACCAACGACTGTTTACCACGCTATCAAATAACGCCAAAGACTCTTCCAACCTATTTTGGCTGTTCTCTTCTAGTAAGACTTGGTCGTATTCGGAAAGGGCGACACAAAATATGATCAACGTGACGTTATCAAAACAGTGAATCCATTTTTTCCGTTCCGATCGTTGGCCTCCCACGTCGAACATATGGATATTTAAACCGGGACCCATTTGGAATTTAAAGTCATAAATACCACTGGTTTTTTTTCTTGTACGTAAAATGTCATTAGTCGTTGGAATATAGTTGGATTTACAGATCCGGCTAAGGTCCGATAAAAAGTAGTGGGTCAGATCCACAAGGTAGAAGTCTCCCTGGTGATATTTGATGAATTCTCTTACTTTAGGGTTGTCATAAATGGTTGAGATCTTTTTGGCTACTTGACCATCAAATGAGTCTGCAGAATTGATGTTAACTTCATAGTCAAGAATCTGGTTCAAATCGCCTTGGTTCAACAATTCGGATTCCTCGTTATCGTTTTGTTCCTTCGAAATCAAGTCCGGCTGTAAATCGACTATGGCATTAATGATCAGCTTAACACACTCAATAACATTTTTATAAACAAACGGTTTATATTCCAAAAGCTCTTCTTTTGAATAACCATTTTGATGCAAGATCTTCATTTGCTTGACGATGGTTGATTTCCCACTTTCTCCGGATCCCAACAATAACACTTTGACCTCTCTGTTTTGAGAGGTTGGCAACGAGTTAGACTGATTTGATGCTTCGGAGGTGACGGCGGGGGGATGGGCCGCAGCCGACTTTTCGTTGAACCGAGCGGTGTCGTCGTTGCTGCTATCACTGCTGTCATTATGATCTTTATGAATTGTGGTTGACGAATTATGATTTGCTGTAAGGGTATTTTTGTTCGGTACAGGTTTATTTTTGGCTAGGGATGAAGGTGGTGCTTCAGCGGTGGTGGTATTGGGACGGGTGCTCGTCGGACGGGTGGTAGCCTCGTCGCTAGGTTTAGAAAAGCAAGAGCCCATTTTTGACCAAAATTAATATATAGCAAAAGAGCTGAAATTCAATTGAAAGATCTTTTACCTTTATATTTTTTCTCACTGGCACAAATTAATTTGCATTTGAGGATAAGAATTGGTTACTGCAATCAGCTCAGGATTTTGCAGGTTGGGCTTTGCGCCCTGAGCATGTTTGATGGACGTCTCGGAAGTGGAATGTCGTGCGGCCCCGATTTTTGCCCTCTACCTGCCTACCTTCGGACTATTCCCGATGCCAGCTGTCGGGGCGCACTAAGGCGGTACGTCCCACTCGGCCGAACTTTTCGACCGGAAGTACCACGACATTTACCCAAATCGGCAGTCCTAAGCTCTGAAACTAATCGAAAGTAAAAGCTAATCGTGCAGCCTAACTGTTTCAGCCCAGCCTACAGTACGAGTAGCATTGGAATGTTCTACAGTGATTGGTTATAATACTCTTCTATTCAATGTTTCACCTGGTAAGAAGCTTAGGGTGCTCTCTGCTGATCCCAGTCAATAATGTATGGTTTAAGTGGATTGTAGACTATAAGCTTCAGGTAGTTGTAAAGGAAGAAGCCCTGTGTATATAGTGCACTGCTTCGCATCAAGCAACACGACGTTGAGTATTTGGTAACACGCTTCCCTTCTAATCTTCACCATTTACTATTTCTTGAACGATTCCAACGTCTTAAATTGTACGGCTCTTCCAATTGAACCGCTATCTTGCCGGCAAGATCGAACGATAGATATAACACTAATAGCACTGGATTTGGGCCGCACATCATAAGCACAAACCCTAAATGTCTGCAATGAACGGCACCATTTTACCTGCGGGCTACAATGAAAGATAGCATTTCTTCAGTACTGGGGCCAGAAATAGATTTGCCGTGCACAACAAACCGATTTCTTCGCTGTTGGCTGTACTCTCCAGTCTATTAAGCCACTCTGCAATACGAGACTTGGCTATCTTGAGTTTTGGATGTTCATTTAAACTTTTCAGTGAGGCGTCAAAGCATGTCTTATCAAGCCCAACTGCGTATTCGTATCTCTGCAGTAGCTAGAGTAAGTATTCCGCCTTCCGATCAGACACAGCAACACTTCTGACAACTCGGATACGTTCCCATGTGAGCTGATAAGCATGCTTTTTTCTAGACTGAAGTCAACAATCTCTAACATCAACCACAGCTTCATTTGTCTTAGCCTACAGTTTGGCCCAGTAGGCTGTTACAAGATAGCCGAATACGAGAATACCAAACTCAGCCTTTCCCGCTGCTCTGATGTGGGTGCCATATTTCCAATATCAATTGTGCTAGGTTAACGGGATGCGACATTTGATTTCCGGGGGCTATCCACAAGAGAATTCGGGCCTCAATCCAAAGTGCAACCTGCAAAAATTGAAGCGATTAGAGGCATTTGAGCTGAAGGTCACAAAGTGCGCGCATATGCCGGTGGCTTCGGTGCAGAAGGTGGGGAGCGCTGTAGGCTACATGGGCGGTAAACGCGCTATAGTATTTCAATTGTTTAAAAGGGGATGCTTTCAAAAATGCCTCGGTACCGATTACCATTAGCCGGATTATTGATTGTTTCTCAGAAATGCCAGGCGTGGCGGTATTCCCGGCGCCGTAAATCTTACAACCCCCTGGCCAGTGGGCCCGCCGTGGCGCGATTAAAGTTTTTATTGTTACAAGGAGGGGTGATGAGCTCACCGGGCCGGTTACGGGGTCCATCCCTGAGCAATGATTTAATGATTGATGACTGGAAATATTAAATGCAACACCATTCGTTAAACATTTTATTGGCATTTCTACGGCAATCAAACTCCCCCCATTTAATTTTCTATCTTCTATGTAGCTGATGTCATTTAATATGTTCAGGTGAAATTTATCGCACCGCATCTCGGCGTTTGGCGGTGCGGTGTAATTTACAGCTAGTAGTATTTGCGCAGTGCGTCATGCGGCGGTGGGTTTACGGTGTTACATCAATCCAAGAGGGGCCAAGGACTGACCTTACTACTGCTATGCAGATAACATTTTACTCCCAGTCATGCGAAGGAAATAGCTAGCATTATGTGCTTACGCCTGAAGTTTCCTTGTTCGGGCATGTGGCGGAGTAGTGTTTGATGTTCCTTTGACACAGGGCCGCATGACGATGATTAGCGGTACTAAAAAGAAAGGACTTGGTACCAGAAAAGCAAGTCTGATGGGATGGGGGAGGCGAAAAAGAATAGCGCCGCCCGGTTTCGATCCGGGGACATCAGGGTTATGAGCCCTGCGCGCTTCCACTGCGCCACGGCGCTATATTCTGGTCTCATTTTCTCTACTTCCGTCATAACCTGACTGATCACCACAATACCCGTTCCGTCCATTAAACCCCGTTCTAGTTATCCGGCTTCACAAATCGATGTGCCAGTGCCGCGATTGGAACACTCGGAAGAAGCATTAAGGTTTAGTCAGCCGGCTATATACCGATAAACATTAGTTCTCTATGCATAGAATTCGAACCGTGGTATTCTACCACCCACTATACTTGATTTCCAACCTTACTCAACCGTCAGTCGGCGACTGTCTAACGAATACAGTTGCACGAGCTGGGTCTGGAAGCAGTGGCTGGACTCATGCTCATAGTCCCTTTTCGCGTTGTGCAATTGACTTTATTCTCGCACCTTGTCTAAATCATAAGCGTGCTGTTTAAGTTCTGCAAGATAAGTTTATAATTTTTACTAATTACTAGAGAGCCCGCATATGAAAGTAGACTCAGTGGAAATCCACTTAAACCAAACACTCATTAATAAGCGATACTTGGTGTGTTTGCTCCGCTACCAGGTATGTCGTTGTATCTCACTCTCCTGCTCTTCCCACCCAAACAAGGCTACCACTAGAATTGCAACGTATTTAACCTTCACTTGTAGGCCAGTGTATATTCCTGGTATACAGAAGTACCGTACAGCGACAAAACTGGCGATACAATCCAATTTAGTGTGTCGGATATGTCACCACCGTTGCCGACATTACTAATTTGTTAGTTAAATATTCAGCCGCACCATCGCGTATAAAAGGCCGCTCGCCAGCCTTTATTTTATTCAATGTCTGAAAGCGCTGGAAGCTCAGAAGATCAGATAGAAAAAGAACACCGTGTCGAGCACAAGCCTTCTCCCTCGCATGAAGAGATCGGTTTGGCCAGAGAAATAGTGTTTATATTTCTCTTGGTTCTCACGCAATTCTTAACTCAAGCAACTTTATCTCAAACGGTTGTGACCAATCCCACTATAAGCAAAACATTTGGAGTATCTGGACGGCCTGGTGAAGAGTCTTGGTTCGCTGCTGCTTTCTCTTTAACGGTGGGAACTTTCATCTTGATTGCTGGAAGATTGGGTGATATGTTCGGGTATAAAAAGATGTATGTAATAGCCTATCTTTTGATATCGCTAGCTAGTCTTATCACAGGCTTCACTGCGTACGCAAAGTCGGTGGTCTTTTTTGATGTCATGAGAGGTTTCCAAGGTTTGGGGTTCTCGCTAGCCTTCCCCAATGCTGTAGCCATCATTGGCCATTACTATCCAATGGGTATCAAAAGGGTCATAGGAATGTGTCTCTTTGGGGCGGTTGCGCCAGGCGGGTTTGTGGTAGGATCCTTGTTTGGCACCGTGTTGACAAACAATACGTGGTGGCCATGGACGTTTTGGATCTTATCCATCACGACGTTTGTAGCCGCATGCTTGGGTGCAATAGTGATCCCAAGCAATATACACAACCATTCAGATGGTCTGTCTTTTGACTATATGGGATCTATCACCGGAATGACAGGGTT
This sequence comes from Yamadazyma paraphyllophila, assembly GCA_030563605.1. NCBI lineage: Eukaryota > Fungi > Ascomycota > Pichiomycetes > Serinales > Debaryomycetaceae > Yamadazyma > Yamadazyma paraphyllophila. The sequence continues at coordinate 71,349 of JAJMJO010000017.1, forward strand.
GATTTTGATCAACTTCGCTTTTAACCAGGGCCCAAATGTAGGCTGGAATAAACCATACGTGTATGTGTTGTTCATTATTGGTTTATTGGCAGTGGTGGCATTCTTTGTGGTTGAACGTAAAGCCAAAAGCCCCTTGGTGCCTGCTGAGGTAATGAAAGGAGAAACCGGGTTTGTGTTGGCCTGTATTGCGGCTGGTTGGTCTAGTTTTGGGATATGGTTGTTTTATTCTGCAAGATTCTTGGGTGAAATAGACAAGCTCAGCTATATTCAGCTGTCCATAAGGTTCATTCCTGCTATAGTGATGGGGTTTATCGCTGCCGGTATAACGGCCGTTCTTCTCTCCCGTGTTAGGCTGTCGTATGTGATGGCTGTGGCCATGATGGCTTTTTTCGTAGCCAATGTGCTTGTGGGGACTCGTCCCAAAAACCAAATCTATTGGGCACAATTTTTTGTGTCTTTCATTATAGCTCCTTTTGGAATGGATATGAGTTTCCCTGCTGCTACCGTTATTCTTTCTCAGAGCTTTCCGAAACACCAACAGGGGGTTGCTGCCTCGATGGTCACCACGGTAGTCAACTACTCCATTTCTATTGGGTTGGGGTTTGCGGGACTTGTGGAATTGTATACCACCAAGGGCATGGAGCAGAACGAAGCTACCAAGGAGCTCGGGATAAGGAACGCATTCAGAATGTCAATGGGGTTGTCTGGTTTAGGACTAGTAGTGGGTGTCATTTTTGTTTTGTATGAACATCGGAAGGAAGCTAGAGCAACAAAAGAGCAGCAAGACATACCGGAAACTGAAGTCTAAGATCGAAAAGAACTGAACGGGAGGTGAAAGAATAAAGAAATTTAAAGTGTATATAGAAGTTATCATAGATACCAACTACTAGTTGTGATATATTTAATGGCGTAATGTTGTTTATTTCATGAACCTGGATGACTAAATAATCTTGTACTCTTCGGCAAATTCGACAATACTTTCAGCCACTGCATCTGGGTGGTTGGTGGATGCAAAATGGCCACCTTTGATCTCGACTAACTTGACATTTTTCGAGTCTCTTTTGTAAGCATCTTGGCCTTCTTTGGGGAAAATGCTGTCGTAGATTCCCCAAACAGCCAAAATAGGCACATTGGAAGTCCTAAAGTATTGTTGGAATTCAGGGTACAATTTGACGTTATTACGGTAATCCAAGAATAACGTCACCTGGTTGTGTACGGTATTAGGATACTCGACTAATAATTTCCAGTCAAGAAGAGGATCCTCAGGGTTGACAACAGAGGCATCCGGCTCGTTCCCGTAGTACTGCTCGTGGTAAGGCTGGTATTCCACCACGAGAGATGTCAATGTTTTCTTGACGTCTTCAAATTTCGCAGCCTCTTCAGCTGTTAAGGAATCTTTCTCAATCAACTCCCAGCCAGTCTTCAATGGATCCCAGAACCCTTGAAGACCTTCCACATAGGCATTTCCGTTCTGACTGATGATACTGGTGACTTCGAATTTCGAATTGAGTGCTAATCTAAAGCCAGTTGGTGCCCCGTAATCGAAAACATATACACTGAACTTGGTGATGTTTAACGTGTCAAGTAGCAATTCAACTGACTTTGCGAGGTTATCGAAAGAGACCTCGAAATCTTCTGGGATTTTTGTTCTTCCAAAAGTTGGTAAGTCAGGTGCAATGATGTGGAATTTCTTATTCAACAAGGGGATAAGCCTATTAAATTGTCTAGAAGATGTGGGGAACCCATGTAAAAGGAGCAAGGTTGGGTTGGCCTTATCACCACTCTCGCGGTAGAAAAGGTCGACGCCGTTGGATAGTTTGGTGGTGTTGTAAGTAGAGGACATGCTTACTGGAATTAAGGAGAATTGAGCCGTTTAAATATGTTTCTTGGAAATAGTGGCTATTGACTTCGGAGTTTGCGCGCGCTGTGGCCCTTTAGGTATGCAGCCAGGGAGAGAATCGCACTAAATGAGCGAAACGGGCGCAGATCGCTGCTCGCAGGCCAGGGGCTTTAGGCCAGGCAGCACATGCCTGGGGAAATGATGCATGAGAGGCGTAGAGGTTAAATTAGTGTAGAGATAGTTGGAAACAGGCAAGAAAAAAGATGGTGCTTTGCTGGTACTGCGGTGCATTAGTCAGCGATCGGATGATTGTCCGATGAAAGTATGTGATCGGATAAAAGACGGTTGGCACTATGCCGATTTTGCCCGTTCGTCCATTGGCATTCTTTATGTTGCCAACAGATTCATGTAGGTGATTGTGTGGCTGTACTCCCTGACTTGTCGTCCCGTGTAGTGTAGCCAATTGAACAAGAGGCTTCTAATGGGTCAGTGTTTGAGATGGATATAAGTCGCCCGGCCGACCATGCAAGTATGTAGTTCTTCTAGCCACCCAGGTGTACAGTGTTCCCTTACTAAGTCTGTGAAGTTTCAGATGCATGCTTTCTCCCGAACATCAACTAAAGTTTCACCTGCTTGGTCGTATCATTTATTTAAACTTATAACACTGTAGTCCACATCATCTGGTAATAGCTCACCATGTAAACTTTGGTTTGTATTTTCCACATCATTAGGGTGATAACTCACCGTGTAAACTTTGGTTTATATTACCAGATAGAAACAGGTATCTCCTGTAACTGTATCCTGTTGGTGATGGCGACGCGAAGTTGTATCCAAACTGTGATAGTTACACCTGTAGTATCAGTTCTAAACAGACATCTCGCTATAGTTCGTGCTTTTAGTATGCCTGTATCATACACGCCAGCTCCCAGCTTATAATATACTGCTTAAGCATCCTGCCATCTTTGTAACAATCCGCTCAAGAGCCAATGGCTTGCGACTTTTTGCAGCCATACGCACAATAATTGATGAGTTTACAGACACTCCCAGACTGAATCCCCGTACAGGAACCTATTACGGTGTACTTTGTTAGAGCCATAAACCGTTTCCACGAAGCACTTTCAGAAATATAATTGTATAAAGACTTGTGAAAATCACTTGTTTTGCATTTATTTCTGATCTTTTGTGATTTTTATATTTTCATTAACTACATACTAAACTACATAAAGGTTATTGTTTTTGTTTTCTCCATCTGGATAATTGGCAATGGGACCTTGGAGAAATAGACTTTTTTAAGCGTCTCCATAAGGTTCTGATTCCTGACGATTTCTTGGGAGACTCATGTTCAAAGCGAATATGAATAGTTGATTCAGAGTCCCGAAAGTGGATGGATTCACTCATATCGTCTTCAAATTCAGTGTCACCTTCCAAGCCATCAGTATCATAGTGAAAACTTGCAAGCGAATCATTGACAGCAAAATACTGGCTAGTGTAAACAGAAGCTGTGTTAGACAGATCACCAGAGCACTCATCCTCAGACTCATCTGAAGATTCATAAATAGAAGATTCCTCGGACTCAATAGTACAGGCGGTATAAGGACAGACCGGATCCGGCATTGGTTGTCGTCCTAAAGCTTCTAAGAAGGAAGCGATACCAGGATGGTAAGCAATGTCGTCAGCATATAACTTGTTTGGTCTGGGGAGAAAGCAGGAAGGGACCACTGGGTTCTCGCTAGTTCCATGAAAACCAGCTTGAACACCAGCACCATCAGGGACCCCCAGATTAGTATTAAATATGTTAGATATTGTACTAGTACCAGCGTCTGAATTTGGTTTGAGGTTGGTGAAATTGTCTAAGTAGTTATGCTCGATAGCACAGTTGATTTCCTTTTGTAACCCTTCGAAACAGCCACTAGAATTATAGTTCGAAGGCGAAACATCAAGATGCTTGAGTCTATTGGACTGAATTTCATATTTGTGGACATGGTCCTTGAAAATTAACTCAATATACTTTGCAGCCATCAATGGGTTTTGGGAAGTGATTGTCATGCCCACCAACTCATTGTTTCTACAAACAGGAAAGCCGATAAATGGCAGCAAAGGGAACCCCTCGTCACAAGATTCACCATTGCCAGCTGAACTGTTTGGAAAAAGGATGTTACTATTTTGTTTAATCGTAACAGGTTGGGAAATTTGGGCTGCAAAAAAGTCTGGATGAAGAAGTTTGGCGGTGTTTGTGTCAACGCTCTTTTGAGAAGCAGAATAGTGGTAGGAAGCGGTGGAAGTAAGGTTAAGAAGGGGGGCGGTTGGGGAGGAAGCTCCGAAAGAAAGCTGGCGGTTTTTCGTAAACATTCTTAAGAAACAGACTATGATTTAAACTGAGAAATTATTTTACTTTTGGAGTCGCAAACATATTTTCCAATTGTGATTATGTCATGTTGGACTAAGCATTACAAAATGTAGTTGGTTGAGTATATGGCTAGACGTGTAGAAGGAGAACAGTAAAGAGGAATGGAGGCACGTGTCGTGATGTCGTACACTATTATTATACTTTAAAGCTTGCATTGTTTAGCAATGGAGGTTGCACCCAAAATCCATCTACTTAAACCAAGTGGTTAAGATATGAAAGACACAAATTGACAGAATGGAATACGGGATACTAAAGGAGAGCACTTGGGTGGGCTTCTAGATAGAGGAATAGTACATCTACTCTAATCTCGCTGGTATACGATAAGTAAGTCTTAAAAGTTAAACGTACTAATACACGGATGTCTGCTAACCTTGAAGTCAAGTCTAGCCCATCGTAAACAGTATTTATAAATTTCCCAATCCCCTTGAGTAACTTTCACCTTCTTCCAATTCCATCTCGGTACTGTCCACCTCCCATAGCTTCTTGACAGTCGCATATGTACTCGCATACCAACGATACGATGGCTGGCTTGTTGCAACCAAATTCGCGAAAGTCATCTTCGTTCACCATGCTACTGAGGATATATGAACTAGTCAGAATGGGTCCGCATCCGGTGGCAGAAGATGCCGGAAAGGAGGTGGTAGTGATAGAAGATGAAGTGGATGATCTTGTGGATGAAATGATCCATGACTTCGAAGGAGATTCGCTCATAATAGATGAAGACCGTTCAGGTCCCATACGCTCCCAAGACCTTCTTCACACTCTCCAAACAAACCAGTACCAGACATATCAAGTAGCCGTACCGTCGCAGTACGGGACTTCATTCCAGAACTCCACAAACTTTCACTCGGATCCTTCTTTCAAAGTTATAAAATTCAATTCCGAGGTGGACTTTCTAGCAGACTTAAATCAAAGGAGTAAAGACTATGAATCGAAAATAAGTAAGTTCTACTTGCCAGAAATCAGAAAATCAGGCTTCAGGATAGATGACAAACTTGTAGAGGATGATCGATTTAAGTATTCTATCGACTATAAATTAGAAGAGATAGAACAGGAAAAGAAGAAGAAACTTAGTAAAGTTATCGAGCTTGGTCCAAGTGAGTTACAACAAGTCAACAGTGTACTTTACGACCGCAACACCTCGAGAGTGGTGGTGAAAAAATACCACGACTTGAGTGTACGAGACATCCAAACCTTACGGCCCGGAACTTGGTTAAATGATAGTGTGATAGACTACTATTTGAACTTGGTCTCGGACCAAAATGAACTGTTCTTCAGCTGGACAAGCCACTTTTTCACAACGCTCAAAGAACGAGGATACACAGGAGTAAAGCGATGGGGTAAAAGGAAGAAGTTAAACATATTCGAGAAGGATCTCATTTTCATTCCCATAAATATCAATTCCACTCACTGGGCATTGTCCACCATTGATAATAAGTCCAAGACCATCCAGTATTATGACTCCCTTGGATCCTTCGGCGGAGAGTTCTCGGGGTTGAGCTTGATCAAGTCGTATATGGAAGGGGAAAAGGAGAGACTTGGGTCGCTGGTGGACGTTGATGTATACAAGATTCTACCAAACATTGATGTTCCCCAGCAGCTGAATGGAGTGGATTGCGGGGTGTTTGCATGTATATGTGCTAACTATATCTCCAAGTTCATGGACTTGACGTATAGCCAAAAGGACATGAAGATCTTGAGGCAGAAAATGGTGTACGAGATACTTAGCGGTAAGTTGTTATGATTAGTTACGTATTTAATATTACAAATAGAGTTGGGTGCAAATTCGCAGTATGTTGAACCAGCCGCAGCTGAATGTTTGAAGACGAGGGCCAGAATGAGCAGCCGTGGCAATGTATGTGTTGTATACTCTATAGTAGAGGCGAGGCTGGGCTTGGTGAAGTCCAGTGTGTATTTAAGAGTACTTCTCACCAGCAGATTTTTGATCACATAAAAGTATTTTTGTTATTCTCCCCAGCATATATAAAGAAATATATAAATAAAGCAGAATTAGCAGTATTTCTCCGTAATATCTTTATATTTGTACAAGCAATAATGGTACTGAGTCCCTTTTCTAATTTCTTCGAATACAATCCGTGGTCTACAGACCTGAACGAACAAGCAACTTCACAAGAAGATTCGTTTTGTTCTTCTATTTGTGCAAGCTCACAGAACTCTGATGATCCATGGGGAAGCTGGGAGTCCTTACCAGTGTATATTATGGACGACCCCCAAGACAGCGAGACGGCTGCTAATAACCATGCAAGTCCAAAGACTACCATTGATAAACAAGACACCGGTAGGCATAGTACAAGCAAACCCTTGCAGCCTCTACACTCCAACCAACCAGGTACCACTAGTCTTAACTCAGAAGCACTCCAACACGACAAGGCAGAAACTTTAATTGATGGTGTTTTTGCAGCCTATCAACATATCACTGGCAAGGCGCATAACATGACTAAAAACCCAACTCCCCAGCCTACCAAACATGAACATGACATTGTTGATTCCAGCAGTACCTTTGCGTTGGATGTGATTTCTGATCCAGACGTCATTTCACAGTCTAGTGTTATTTCTAGTCACATTTCGGATTCAGATATCAAAGAATCCAAGACAGTGCCAGGTGGAGTAGATCCCAGTATTATTCCAACTTCCAAAAATAAGTCAAACAGAGGAACAAGTATTGACACACACTCGTCCGCTCCACCAAAGCGACACCAGTCTTTGTTCTCCATGTTCAGATCAAAGTCACATAGTGGATCTCAAAAGTCAAATGTTGCAATGGCTGCGAAAAAAAAGGATAAACCCTTGCAGCACCGCAGACCACATATTATGGCTTGGGCAGTCGAGCGGCGGATCAAGAAGGGATCAAGAAAAATCAAGTACTTCTTCGTTGATACAGAATACCGGATGAGATGTCACTGGCCGTCTTATAAGAAGAGGTTCAGAAAGACGGGCCGCGTATCTGTTATGCCAGTGGTATGCATTGGTGGATTACTTTTCTTAATTATCAATGGAGCTGTTAAGGGAACCAACAAAGTGTTGATGATTGCTAGTGAAAGTGGAAAGAAGTTCAAGAATGGCTTGACAAGCAATGTGAGTTCTGGATGGACCCGTAAAACATGCAAATTAAAAGCAAAGTTCCGAGAAGATAAGAATAATGCCTACTTCACCAGGAAGTATTTCGAAAAGCCACAGAGCACCCAAGTAACGCCCCTTGCTACCCATGTTGATGTACTTCCTTGTAAGAGATGTGAACAAATCTGGTCGCTTAATTACCTTCAAGATAAAGTGAAATACCTTATTGGCAATGGACCCAAGCCACACTACGACAACTACAGAATCAACCACATCCAAACCGAATGCCCTTATCCTGCTCTCCAAGCAGCAGAGAACTGGGACGAGGAGTTTGAAGACTTTTCAGAAAAGATGATGAACCACTTGGATAGCCTATTGAAGCTGCGTGCCGAGCCTGCACGGTTTGAGTACCCTCCCGAGCTAGACCTAGAACAGGTGTCAGTGTTGAGTCCCATTGGCACCGCAAGTTCTGACTGCAGCTTGTTTTCAACCGGCACCAGTTTTGTGTGTATTGTCGATGATTGAATAGAGTGCTGAAAAACAGACGATCCGGTAAACTTGGGCCTCTTCATGGCCCCATGGTACAAAGATAGTTCCAAAACTTCTGCGTTTCAGACATAGTCTCGGTCGATGCTCATTCGTCTGGGCACTTGAGCCCAATGAAGTTGTAAATAGTACGCTCCTCGGACTAATTAGTATCTATATCTTAATATAACAGCTATCTATACCATCCAGCATATCTACAGTACCGACTATATCTAGCTATAATATCTACTACATCTCACCAGCATCACCATCTCTTTTAAGCATATGTCTTATCATCTGAAAAATCATATCGTGGGGTAACACTTTTCACATTCACCGCATTTTTATAAATACGCACCTAAACCTTGACCCTCGATAAATTTCATCAATGCAAGCTTCCCAGCAAATCGAATTTAAAGGCGACTTCAAGTCTGCCACTACCTCTTATATCAGTCTTAAGAACACCGGAGACGGGCCTTTAGCCTACAAGGTCAAAACAAACGTCCCAAAAGTTTACAGAGTCAAACCTAACCATGGGGTAGTTGAACCAAATGATACCCTTAAGCTCGAGGTTATCTTACCCCAATTGTCTGAACCTTTGCCTGCTAATTACATTTCCAAGCACAAGTTCTTGATTGTTTCCTTGCCAAGTGAAGGTGTAGCTGCCTCCGAGGTTGCTGCAAACTGGCCTGAATTACAAAAGAAGTATGCTTCTGCTGTATCTTTGAGCAAGGTCAAGATCAACTATGTTAACACCGCCGAATCAGGTGCTGGTGCCAAGTCACGCTCCGACTTGAACGGTAAGTCCAAGCGTATCTCCAAGTTTGTTGCTAATGGCTCCGCTGACCAATCTGCCGCCAATGGTGCTGTTTCTCGTGGTAATGCTCCTGCTGCTTTAGCTGGTGCTTTGGGGGTTGGTGCTGGAGCAACTGCTGGAGCCACTGCTGCGGCAGCAAGCTCTTTATCCTCGTCCCGTGAAAAGGGAGGACCTGGTAGCCAAGCCGCCGCCCCTAGAGCGGTTAATCCAAGCCAAGATAGATCCTATTCTAACGGAAACACTGGGGTGGGCAATTATGCCGCTCCAGCCCCTGCTGCTGTCAATTACTCTAAGGAGTTTGAAGCTCTTGGTGAACAGAATGAGCGGTTGGTTAAGAAGTTAGAAAGTATTGAACGGTTTGTGATTATTGCGTTGATGCTTCTTTCGTTTATTCTTGGTAAATTGATGGTTTGAGTGTTATCTTATCGTATATATTATATACAAGTTGTTACTTAATACTATTTACTGTCACTTGTGTGAGACTTCTGTTCTTCAACATCAGTTCTTAAAAATCCCTAAAATACTGGAAGAAGACTTCTTGTCGCCCTTCTTAATCTCTCCTATGATCCTTTCATAATCCACAACCTTCAGGTTAGACGTCTCAATCTTCTCAACCAAATACTTCATTCTATTATCCAACTTATAGTCCTGGAATCTGAACTTGGCAAGCTCATCTTCACAAGCATATATCTTGGCACTTTCAAGCTTTATAAGGTTGTTGAAATGGTTGAGCTGGAAGCTGTTGAATATCTCGTCGTTAGAAACAAGATTTCTAAATGCTGCTCTGTAGATTGGTCTACCGGTAGTAATTTCACTAAGAACCCCTTCTTCACGCTTAAGGGCGATTAAATCGTTCTTTTCCAAAGCTGACAATACTTCTCCAGTTTCATTATTTGGCTTGAATAATGGGCTCTTGGTTAATTCATTATATTTGATGACATCGGATTTAGACAATTGTTTAATTAATTCCCAGACTTGAAGTGGGTCCCAATTCTTAAAGTCGTGATCTCCAGACTTGGTGGAATTGTATAAGAAGAAAGTGGTGATTTGTTCGGCAGCCTGTGAGATCATTTCATCTAATGATTCATGTGGGGTTTCTCCAGACCTGATACGCCTGAGGAAAGCTTGTAAGTCCAACATTCTTCCTCCCAAAGGCTTCAAAGCTTCTTTTATAATGGCCAGGTCGAATTTTTCGTATCTCAACGCCTTCAATTGGTTCATCACAAAGTGGAAGCTACCCGACTCACTTGCATCATTCAAGGAAACAGTCTTGAAAACTTGGTTGGGTAACGAATTGTTTAACTGTTGCACGGAACCCACATCATTGGTAATGAAGATTACATGGGCTATGTTACCTTGAATAACCGAAGCTGCCCAATCACTAATCATTTTATACATAAAGTCATTCGACTCGTTTTGTGACCTACTAGCAAATTTATTGATAACAATAACTGGCTTGACTTCGGGTCTTTGCTGCAAATATTGATCCACTTTCATTACCTCTTCAAGTTTCAATTCCACGTCTGGATTCTCTCTTTGTTTGGATTGTTGCCTACGTCTCTTGCTGTTGATTTCCTTTTCATATTGAGGATACTCACTTGTAGCCACAGACCGTAAAGCTTGTGTGGTCAACAGAAGAATGTTCTTTATTTGGGTCTCCTTAGATTCACTTAATCCACTCTTTTGCCCTGAAATACTTTGAACGGCCAAATCAATAAATTGAGTAATAGAACCTAACCAACTGAAAACAGGGTAATATCCGACTTGCGAAGCTAAAGAATCAATAAGCTTAGAATCTGACCTTGAATTAATAATTGTGTCACAATCAATGTGTAACACCTTTTTAGATAATTGGGGGTCAGCTAACAATGTATCTTCAACAACCAATTCTCTCTTTCCCGACCCTTTTGGACCTCTGACTATAATGAAAGTGTTGACATTTTCATATATCCATAACTTTATTTGCTTAATTCGTTCAATTCTTTCATTCCATAACGTATTAGCATCCACCAGTTCAGTATCACTATCCAAATCAGATTCGTTGCTAATAGTTTCATCTTGGCAACGGTTGTGTAGACTGTCTCCAATATAATCGTAGCTTGTACAGAACCAAGATTGAACCACAAGAATAGGTCTAGCAAAAAACTTGAAATACTTGTTATCCTTATAATACAGTAAGGAGAGTTTACGTTCAATCTTGTCTTCAATAAAGAATTGTCTGATAGGATCAAATATAAGCACAGCTACCGTTGCAATCACTGCCAATATCATTGGAACTGCAATTCTTTGATGGTTAGAAATAAAGTTAGTCAAATGATTAACTCTTTCAATAGGAATGTATTGTAAGTGAAGAGTTACCTTACCTCCACCCAACTGGATACCCGTAATACAATTCTTAGCACAGATTCCAGACCTTATACGCTTGAAATGAACGACCGCATACGGGGTGCTGCTGGTAGCTGGTTGGATATCCAAAATCACCCCATACCGTCTGAATAAGACATATAACTCTTCTTCAGTTAAAGGAGGGCCTTCAAATTTAACCTTGATCTTAGGACTTGGAAACCGTCTTAAGTCTTCAATCCATGGCGTTCCCTTGACTTGGTATACCGCTGGATACGTATTGAAAAGATTCTTGGTCAAGTACCGAACATAGTTTGTGTCAGCTTTTCTATTGGCCTCAAAATTGGAACAGATAGTGGTGATCAATTCCTTGGGGGTCACCGATTCAGGGACAGAGAACTTCACAAAAGCGCCAGCATCTCGTTTAAGGGGCACAAACTCCAAAATACTGGCTCCTTCAGGTAAAGGGTTTTGTTCTGTTTGGGCCAATTCTAACGCCTGGGCCTTTAATTGCTCGGTGTCCTGACTGCTGGGGACAAGGAGTTTAATCCATTGGGTGAAGGTGAACACAGAAACGCCTCTACCATAGATATGGTCGACGTAGAGAAGTACCTCCTTCGACTTGTCAAGGTCGACCACCCCCGTCGAAGATGCCGATCCATCGGTGTCATTAATATCTGACTCTTGCTTGATCTTTTGGATATCGTTGTAGAACCGCTTGGGAATCTTCGTGGCCATTGATGGGGTGGCTCTGACTGGATTCGCCAAGAGAGACATCACTCCCATTCTTGGTTTGCGCCATGCTTGTAGTAAATGTTGAGAAAGCATGGTACAGTCACTAGGGATTTAGATAAGATTGCGATCAAATGTCATTCGCGTTACTATACAGATATTTATTAGCCGTGTCGGAGTGATTAGGATAGGATGGGACCTAGTCTAGAATAGCAGTGGGAATGGCATTGGGGATATTCTTTATGAAGTCCATAGTCTTCAATGGTCTCACCTTGGAGCCCAGTTCAACCTTCTTCCCATCCTTGTAGTTCGACCGAATGTACTCTCTCATCGAAGTCAAAGCTGCCTCTCGACACAATTCCTTTAAATCAGACCCACTGTAGCCCCTGGTGTTTGTAACCACGCTATCTATATCAAAATCTATTGCATCAACTTTACTATCCTTAAGAATCTTGGTCAATATAGACATTCTTTGAGTTGCATTGGGTTTACCAACAGCAAATTGTTTAGGTAAACGACGCATGAATGCTGCATCAATATCGTTTTGTCTATTAGTAGCACCCATGACCATGATTCTTCCATTACTTACAAGCCCGTCCCATAGAGTCATAAACTCAGCCTTTAACATGGCACTAACTTCATGATCAGTGCTACTTCTATCTCTTAAGAATGAGTCGATCTCATCAATAAATATGATACACGGCTGCAACTTATTGGCCAATGAAAATATAGCATCGACTATCTTATTGCTTTCTCCGTACCATTTGTCCATGATGGTGGACATTCTGATCAGCAAAAAGTAGGCGCCACTTTCTTTAGCAATAGCCTTAGCCAACATGGTTTTCCCACATCCCGGCGGACCGTGGAAAAGCACTCCTTTTGGCGACTGGATCAACGACTGATGGGCTTCAAAAAGATCAGGCTCTGTCAACGGTAAGATAACCGATTCTCTTAAGTCGTCAATGATATCAGTCAACCCACCGATATCTTCAAAAGTCACAGCCAAGTCTTCTGGCATAATCAAGGAGCTGAGCAACAGTTTCTCGTACTCGGAGAAGTCGATGTTTTTAAGCGCTGGCAGTGAGTCTTTGATTCTTCTTAATACGGTTTGGCTCTTTTTCTTGGATTCTTTCGACTTGCCGCTATTGGTGGGATCGTTTAAAATGTGGGTAAGTAGATAGTACATGGACAACCCGGCCCCGGTGAGGAAGAACAAGTCTCCTACGAGTTTGAGGTCGATTTTGAATTTGCCAAAGTCGAGTTTAAACCTGTTCATCTTGTGATATTGAGGATGAGAGTTGGAGTGAATAAAATGATCGCGGGGGCCAGCGGGACAATCGACAGGTTTAGCGAGCGCTTCACAAATTATGGCGGCAAAAGCAGGCAATGGGCCGATGGTCGCGGTAGACTGTTTTGACAATCGCGGATGTTTTCTCGATGAGATGAGCATGTCTAACAACGAGAAACATGGTATTAGAATACCAGGACTCATGTTGGACTCTATACGTGCCAAGGAAGATAAAGGCGACTATAAGGATGAGTCACGGTATGACTTGTTTGACAAGAATGTGAAAAAGAGAAAGGGTCCCATCAAATCTAGGAAAGAGAAGAGGCAGGAAGAGCGGAAGTCAAAGAAACAAAAGCGAGCCCAGACGCCTGGCAAGCCCGACAGAAAGACAGAAAGTAAGCATAGTGTTGATAAGCTACTGAAATCCAAATCCCACAGTAAAAAGCCAACGGGCCTGGCATCGGCCAAGTCTAAACGTACTGGTGAGATTGATCCATTACAGGAATTAAATAAATTGAAAGGAAAGAACACAGGCGTACGAAACGATATACGGATTGTGAAGGAACTGGATCTAGATGATGATAGTTTGTCTGATGATTTTGAGGAGTTCAGCGATGAGGATGCGATCAAAGAGGCCGATGAACAGGTTAATGAAGAACCCGATGGCGAGCAAGATCAAGAAGACCCATTGGCAGCGTTGAAAAGACTTAAGGGAGCAAGATCCAAGCAGCAAGATATAAAGATCGTGAAAGAAGGTGAACTTGAAGACGACAGTTTCTCCGACAGTTTGTCTGACGGATCAGAAAGCTCTGAAGGACCTGAAGACTTATCTCAAGATCCACTAGCAGCATTAAAGAAACTAAAGAAAGGCAAACCTCTGAATGCAGAAGTACGAATTGTCAAGGAAGATGATCTCGATGACGAAAACGATTTGGAGTCTGGCTCAGACACAGATTTTGCTGAGTTTGATGAAGAAGAAGAAGACCCATTCGCTAAGTTAAAGGCATTGAAAGCAGCCGAGAAAAAGAAACCCACCAAAAAGGCACCCACTCAAAAAGCAAAGCATATAGTTCCAGACTCAGTTCGTGAACAGATGAGAAAGGACGAGGAAGAAATGGCATATTATGCTAAGAAGTTGGGGATGAAGAAAGGAAAGTCCAGTCTTTCGAAGTCTGGAGAAGATGATGTTATTGGTGGGTTGTTGGACGGACTAGACTTGGATTTCGGTAGTGAAGAGGATATGGAGGAGATAGAGGAAAGTGACAAAGAAGACGAGGAAGGTGAGTTTAGTGAAGAGCAAGACGACGTGGAAGAACAAGAACAAGATGAAGAACCACACAGTGATAAACAAAAAAACGACAATAACTACGGCTCTGATGATAGCATCAGTGACGGGGATTTTGATAGCGACCTTCAAAGTGAGCTTGAAGAGCTCTATGGGGCACAAGGTGGAGTAGACAGCGATGAAGACGATTTTGAAGAAAGTACTGTTCCTGCAAAAGAAAACCCGTTCGTGGCTCCTTCTTCTGGAGAAGATTCAAAATACATACCTCCAGCATTACGGCGTAAGATGGCCTTAGAAGCAGGAGATGTTTCACCTGAGGTTCTCGCATTGCAGAAGTCAATCAAAAGTGCTATCAATAAGGTGTCTGAGACCAACATAGGCTCGATAGTGAATGAGATTAACAGTCTCTATATGAATAATCCAAGACATGTCGTCAACGAGACCTTGACAAACACCATCATTGATGGGATAGTTCTGTCTGATAGACTCCTAGAGACCTTTGTATACTTACAGTCATGTCTCACTACCGCCATCTACCGTCTCCAGGGCGTAGAATTTGGTGCCCATTTTATCCAGACATTGATCGAAAGATTTGACAAAGAGTATAAGTCTGCAGAAACCAAGGTCACGTCCAACATCATTTCATTATTATCTTCTGTGTACTCGTTCCAGTTGGTTTCATCCAAATTAGTCTACGACATCATCAAAGTATTGATCAATGAGTTCGATGAGTCCAATGCTGAAATCTTGCTTCGTTTAATCAGAAACTCGGGTAACCAAATAAGAACAGATGATCCTTCAGCCTTAAAGGAAATCGTGCTACTCACCAATAATGTTCTTGCTTCTATGAAGAACTCAAGTCCCAGAACCCAATTTTTGGTAGAAACCATAAACTCCTTAAAGAACAATAAATTGAAAGCAGAGAACGATTTCACCCATGATTTGGGGATAAGATTAAAGAAGTTCTTGGGTAGTCTTGGAACCAAGCTTCATGATCCTATCCAGGTGTCTCTTGATGATATTCGTGAAGTTGAGAGTAAAGGTAAATGGTGGCTTGTTGGGTCGGCATGGAAAGGCAATGATGTTGAAGAATCAAATTATAATACCAAAGCCATGAATGATATCTTAGATGGGTCCGAGCCTAATTGGATGCAAATAGCAAAACAACAAAGAATGAATACAGACATAAGAAGAGCCATATTCATCACAATCATGTCATCAGAAGATTATCTTGATGCTGTTGCCAAATTAGATAAGTTGCAATTAAAGAAGGCCCAAGAAAGAGAAATTCCCAGAATTCTAATCCACTGTGTAGGTGTGGAGCCTACCTGGAACCCGTACTATGGATTATTGGCTCATAAATTGGCAGAGTCCCACTCCTATAGAAAAACGTTCCAATTTATGTTTTGGGATATTTCAAGAGAGTTTGAAAAGGCTAATGGCGATGACGATGAAGAGGAAGATGATTTCGCAGGGTTCGATAATGATGAGGATGAAGAGTCCAAGTTGAAACGAATCTACAATTTGGGCCGGTTCTTTGGGTTCCTTATTGCGGAAGGTTCATTACCTCTTCACTCATTAAAGAATGTCAATTTCTTGGTGGCATCGAGTGATATGAAACTCTTGCTTGAGATTATACTTGTCACATTCTTAGACCAGGTTGCTAAGAAAAGCCAGATTAACTCAGTCGGTAGTGGAATAGGAAGCAAGCAGAAGAGTGGTGAGATTCGTTTCAGCGATAACATTTTAGTGGAGCGGGTTGTTAAGGCCAAAGATCAGATTGGTTTATTAAGAGGGCTCCAATATTTCGTTCAAGAAAAGACATTGAAGAGCAGCTTTGTTTCTGGGAAAAGACAGAAAAAACGGGTGGAATGGGGCTCGAATGCCATGTTTGATATCATCGACGAGCTTTTAGCCAATCACGACGACTAGCTCGATCTGCACTGTGTAAGCATGTAGGTTTAATAGAAGATAGTATGGACTCAATAGTACTACGAGCAAGGGACTCCAAATACCACTAACAAGAAACAGGTCATGTGATTGGTCTAACCTGCTCTTATCGTTGGCATCAAATAAGAAACATGCATAAACCAGATCTAAGCCGTGGCTAAGTTTATACTTTTTGTTTAAATACGAACAATAGAAATACGAGACACAGTGCATGTATGCTGACCAGTCTGGATACAGAGACAGAATAACCAAGAACATTCCCACACCTCTTCCACTCTATACTGAGGCCATACTATTCACCCTCAACCACGTTTCTCATCTCAAGCTCTTCTCCACAAACTGTCACCTTTCAGATAAGTTTGCAGCCACGTCTACGCGAATATTTTTCACTCAGGCGCTTCAATGATATTGACCAGGTCCAATATCAAATTATTAAAGCTTGGCGGGTTTGCCTTGACGTTGGTGGTCCTTGGCCTCTTTCTTTCACGGGGAGGCACAAAACCTCAGGTCAGCACCCCTGCTAGTATTCCCGCACAGAATGCTCAAAAAGAACCAATTGTTGTGAACGATAAATCAAAAGATACAACTAAGCACATTTCAACTAGAAAGACAGTCGGATTAGAAAAGTTCAAGATCTTTGAAGGGCCAAAGATTAAGGCCACTTTTGTGGCTTTGGCCAGGAACTCAGACTTGACGGGTATCTTAAGGTCTATAAGGCAAGTTGAAGAACGGTTCAATAAGAACTACCACTACGATTACGTGTTCTTAAATGATAAAGAATTCTCTGAGGAATTCAAGCTGGGAGTGGAGAACATCGTGTCTGGAACTGCCAAGTTTGGTCTTATCCCCAAGGAACATTGGTCTTACCCTCCATGGTTGGACGTTAAGAAAGCAGACGCTGCCAGAGAACAAATGGTTAAAAATAAGGTCATTTATGGTGGATCGGTCCCATACAGACATATGTGTAGGTATGAGTCTGGGTTCTTCTGGAGACACCCATTGATGGACGAGTATGAATATTACTGGAGAATTGATCCTGATATTCAAGTGCACTGTGATATTGACTACGATATCTTTAAGTTCATGAAGGATAACAACAAGAAGTACGGGTTCACCATTTCAATTCCTGAGTATAAGACGACCATTCCTACGTTATGGGATGAGACGAAGAAGTTCATGCAAGAAAACCCCCAGCACATTGTCAAAGACAACATGTTGGAGTTCATCTCTCCTGATGGTGGTGAGACCTATAACGGGTGCCACTTCTGGTCCAATTTCGAGATTGCAGACTTGAACTTATGGAGGTCTGAAGCCTACAGAAGCTACTTCGACCACTTGGACCATGCAGGTGGGTTCTTCTACGAGAGATGGGGTGACGCTCCAGTTCACTCCATAGCTGCGTCATTGTTTTTGACTAAGGACGAGATTCATTTCTTTGATGACGTGGGATACTTCCATGGGCCATTCCACAACTGTCCTATTGATCCAGAAGTAAGAAGAGTTAACAAATGTGTATGCGAACCTAATGATGATCTTACGTGGAAAAAGTACTCGTGTGTTGAACGATACAGTAATGTAAAGAACACCCCGAAGATGAAAGGATGGGAGGCACGTAACGTGTGATACCACGATGGACACGGCACTATCTAACGCCTTTGACGATTAATTATTTACATGTATATAATTTAGATCAATTCCAAAATGGCAACTGACTCGACGTGTTTTGTTTGTGGGAAGAAATCAAACCCGGTGATATCTCTCACCCTATAAACAGGTTCTTCTCTCTGTAGTCTCATGAAATTCGAGATGTCTCTGGCTTGAGTAAACACATTACAGCTCACATAAACTATGAGTTTTGGCTTGAACTCTATCACCTGCTTTAAAAACTCTTCATTGGAGCCTTTCCGGGATGGGTCCATGATGAGTATGGAGTCGGGACCTTGAATATTAGATTTCTTAAACTCCGGTGACTTAAACATTGAGTCGGCACTTCCTTCGATGAACTGAACGTTTTCGGGCACCTTGAGGCCATTGAGCTTGGCATTATGGACAGCGTATTTGATTGAAGGTGCTGCTATTTCTATACCCAATATCCTACCACTCTCGGGTATATCTTTAGATAAACATATACCGAAAAATCCACTCCCACAGTAGGTGTCCACTATGTTGGTGAACTCGGTTCCTTGCATATGGAACCTTATGTAATCAAGTAACACAGACATGATCATGTTGTTATTCTGGAAGAATTCGTTGATCGGGAACTGGAACACAAAGTCTTCGACTTTTTCTGTGACAATCTTCTTGTTTCCAGTCAAACAAACAGTTTCAAACTCCCCGGTATCAAAGTCTATCCTTATGCTTTCTCTTAAGATTAATGTGCCATGGAACTTTTTATCTTGCAGGTTTTCGACTTTGGCAAACTCAGCTTCTCTCACTGCACTAAGCAGCCGATTAATAGACGGGGTGGCTATAGGGCAGTTGGTGATATCAAGGATCCCTTTTGTGGGGTCCGAGTGCTTGATTCCTATGCTCATGTTGTCCCTGACGGGAGTACCTGGACGCTTTCTGTAGTCGTAGTGTGGGGTCAACTTAGACCTATATGAATACTCAAGTGGTGACGGAGTTACTACCCCAACACTGGGTTTATCTATCGTGTCGAATATTTCCGGATAGAAGAAGGTATACGCTTTCTGGATGGTTTTCTGTTTCAAATCCAACTGGTTATCGTAACTCAACATCTGGTACTGACACCCTGAACAATCATTGAAGTTGTCACACACTATAAGTCTATCGTTTCTCATTGTTCTAGCACGCTTGTTTTCAACCTCAACAAGGACGCCCTCGGCAAATTCTAGCTGATGTGCAAGTGGGCGTATAGAGACAACATCTCCTGGAACAGTCTTGGGTATAATAAATACCGTGTAGGAATTGTTATATGCCGAGTCTGTCGTGGCATCTATGTACAGAGACTTCGGCACAAGAGCCAATCCCTTTCCCTCTGTGGTTATATAATCAACCTTCACCCCCTGGATGACTTGGTTTGGTCTGGATCTGGTGGACATGTACTGCTCAAGAATCTCATCACTGTTCGTTATATCATCGACAGTGATACTGGTGCTATTGAGTAGGTTGTAAGTTTGCAAGAAATCGGATATCTCTCTCTTCAATATGTTGTTGCTGCTGGTAATATCACTGGTGCCTCGTTTGGTTGTTTTGAACATTTTGTTAAGCTGTTGTCTTGGTGTTGTTCTCTGTCTCTTGAGCTTGGGCTGGGCTGGGCTGGAATGGACAGCAACATGGGAAAGTCGTATCTGAAAAACCAGCGGCAATATCCCATGTGGTATGGAACATATTCTGGAAGTAGGGCCGCCTCGGACACACCTAATAGTCCGTTGAGCTGCAATAAATGCCCTGCTCATAGTTAGATAAAAGCGCGATCCATCTCATCGCCAGATTCTTTAGACAGGTGATGCAGAATTTTAATCTGGGGAAAGACGGGGTCTTTTAAATAGCACTCGAATACCAAATGACAGTCTGTACTGCTGTTAAATTGACATTATGAGTGTGTAAAGGAAGGAAAGGGTGTTGTAAGCTCAACATATCGTGGCTGCAAATATACTGATAGTCCACACAAGCAGCCACTGATTCATCTGCTAACACAGGATGTGCAGCATACTTAAGCTTATAATTAATTTGCTGATTTGAGGGACATATAGCCTTTCTCTTTTGAAGTACATGCAACTGGATGGCCTTCATTGACAATACATCCTCTAAGTGACCGAAACAGCCAACAACCACATCGGGTTCATCCTACACTACGACTCGACTACTCTCTAGTATATCATATTACATCTTCACTACCACTATGCGGCACCCAAGATAGGTGTTTCATCATCGGCATACTCACGCAAATCAAGAGTCACGGTCTTGGACGAGTTCTGTCTCTGTTCCCTGTAAATACCCACAAGTGCATCACTCTTTTCAAACAACGAGTTCTTCAACGATATAACAATGAATTGAAACGTAGGACTGGATATCTTTTTGATGTAGTTTGCAATTTTATTGACGTTAGCAGAATCAAGAGCTGCATCCACTTCATCAAGGACAAAGAATGGTGAGGGATGGAAGGAATGAATTGCAAATAATAATGCCAAAGCTGCCATGGTCTTCTCTCCTCCCGAAAGAAGCTCCATATCCCTGAACCTCTTCATCGGTGGCATGGCATGGTACTTAATCCCTTTAAGATATGGCTCATCTTCAGACTCAAGAGTAAGATATGCAGATCCACCCATAGGAGAAGATGCCGTCTTCGTAAGCTCTTTATAAACCCCGTCAATTTTGTCTGAAATATGCTCAAACGCTTTCACAAACAACTCCCGTCTCTTGGCTTCCACCTCCTTGAACTTTTCAAGTGCCTTGTTCTCTGCTTGTCTAGCCTTCGTGAATTCTCTGTCAAACTCTTTCAATCTTGACTCGGTATCTCTCAATCTCTCGGAAGCTTTTGCATTTGGTGTTAAGCTTTCCAAGTCTTCGATCACCAGGCTAAGTTTAGCAACTAACTCCGCTTCTATGGCACTTGTATATCTTTCGAGTAATCCATCTTCTAAAATAGAATAGTCAATAGCAATGTTATAGATCTCGGTGGCAAGCTTATCAGCCGAATCATTTAGCGAAATGGAATCCAACATACCATCTTCTAATGGGATGATGATGTTTTCAATTTTGCAATTCTTAAGAATATTGACTCTTTCCATATCAACTTTCAAAAGTACTTCTTCGGAATATGCGATTGATTTTTCAAATGCATTGATTTCGGACTTGGATTCTTTGACGTTACTTTCAATGTGCTTTGTATACTTGTGTTTTTCCTTTAATGTGTTCTCCAAAGTTTGTTTCTCGTCTTTATACACTTCATATTTGGCTTCAGACTCAGACAAGACTACTTCATGTTCCTCCTTCTGCTCTTGGAGTTCTTGGATTTTGTTCTCTGTTTCCTTTAGCTCAGCTTCAAGTTTATCTCTTCTTGAACGAGTATCCTCTAGAGAATCATAGTCGAACTTCATCTTATTCGTGAGTGTCATTATCATTTTATTGAATTGGGCTCTTTCTCTAGACTTGACCCTCAATGAGGAGCCATGAAGCTCTTCATATTCCTTGATTTTCTTAAATCCATGAGACTTACAGAAGTCGGCAAATAATTCCTTCAGAACAGAGTCTATTTGAGAATCGATATCTTTGATTTGGGATTCAACTGCTTCTAGTTTAGTCTTCTCCTCTGCAATAGACTTTTCCACGGTACCTATGGCATTTTGATTGAATTCTATTTCTGTATCCTTATCCTTCATAGATCTCTCAATTACATCTTTCTGGTTTCTTAATAACGGCAATTTATCATCTAACTCTGTGATAGATTCGTTGATAAGATTTATCTCCATTTCTTTCGGTTTCTGATCAGCGATTTTAGATAACTCTGAAGTCAAATCATCTTTCACTTGTGATAACGACTTGATTTCATTTTTATCCCAACTGACATTCTCTATTCTTTCGGTATTGACACCTCCAGACATCAATCCTGCTCTATTAATGGTTGAGCCTTGTAATGTCACAATCTTTGCATCCATCTTCTTACTACCCCACTTCAAGTCTCTGGCAATAGTCATGTTATCAGTAACCAAAGCGCTGCCGATGATGTAGTTGACGGCGTTTTCTAAGATCCCATCCTGAACTTCCACTATATCAACACCAGGCTGAGCGTTTGGATGAATCGAACGGAGATAGTTGAGGTTAATATTCTCACCCGTGATAGAATCTAATGGGATAAACGTAGCAGTTCCAAGTCTTCTTTCTTTCAAGATTTCAATACACTTATAAGCCACAGCAACAGTATCTACAATGATGGAGTCAAAGTGCTTGCCTAATAAAGTCACCATGGCAGACTCATACTTTCTAGCTGTGGGTCTTAACAAGTCGTACACAAATCCCTTGACAGAGTTATTGGGAGATAAATTTTTGAGGATCAGAAGAATCTCTCTTTGTTTCCGATACTTATGAGAAGCTCTCTGTTTTGAAGAAAGCTCATCTAGTTTTACCAAGACGTCTCTCAACTCTGAATTAAGTTTTAACTCTTTGTAATTGTACTTCTCCATTTCTTGAGTAAGACTGTTTCTAAGACTTATCTTTTCATTCTTTGTGGATAGAACTTCTGAAATTTGGGCATTGACTGAACTCAATTCGACATTTAGTTCACTATTTTTGGTGAACTCCAATTCGCTTATGATGTTTTGATAATTTTCAATTTGTTCCTCTTTGATCTTTATTATAGACTCAGCAGAATCCTTCTCGTTGTGTAAGAGACTCAATTTCTCTTCAAGTTCCCATCCACCTTCCGATAAGAACTGTTTTCTTAACTGCTCATATTCCGTATGGGCTTCAGGTGATAAGTCAGATGAACTGACAGCTCTATTGATTTTGTCTTCGAACTTCTTGAATTCTTTTCTTACGGCAGTCAATTGCTTTTCAAGAGTGGCGGAAGCCTGAACTTTCTTAGATATTTCCGCCGATAAATCTCTTATCTTAAGCTTGTGATTGTTTGCCTTGTTGACTAGGGACTTCTGGTTAGCATCAATTGGAATGATGCTCCTCTTTTGCAGGGCAATATCCTTCTCCAAAGTCGAGATTTGATCGTCATACTTAGACACTTCAAGTGACTTCGTGGTATACTCAGCTATTAACAGTTGGTAAGACCTTTCTTCTTTCTTCATGGTGTTGATCAACTGCTTCAACTCTTTTTTCTTCGTGTCTAAGATAGCTTCCATTTCATTATGCTTTGATTCGTTATGGTACAATTTGTATAAGTTTATGATTTTAATCAAGTCTGACTTCTCGGTCAATTTCTGCTCAAACACTTCCTGTTCGTGAAGCTGCTCCTTGTACTGCTTCGACTCACTATTTAATGTTCTCTTTCTGGAAAACACAGAGTTGGATAATTCATGTGCTCTGTCAACTTCTTCTTTGAGTTCATCATATTGTTTAGAGTACTCAATGGATCCACTGATAGTTTCCAATAGTTTAGTTAAATCTTTAGGTGTTTGAGCAGCTATCAGTTCTACATCTCCCTGGAACACCAAGAAGTTTTTGGCCTTGATCAAGATGTTTTCGTTTTTCAATACACTCGAATACTGAGTCGAAGTAACTGCCTTATCGTCGATTTTGTAATCGGTGTTACCACTAGCCAGGATAGTTCTCTTGAACTCTAATTTCGAACCGTCGTCTTGCTCATAGATCGCTTTAACATAAGCCGAGCTGGGGTTTTGGTCTATGACATCCAATGACGCGTCAGCCAACGAGGTATCGGCTAATCTGCCCCTATAGATTAAATCCTTTAAATTTTGGGACCTAAGCTGAGAAGATCTAATCCCAAGCACAAACGATATGGCGTCCATCATATTAGACTTTCCTGCCCCATTGGGACCAATAATAGAAGTGAAGCAGCTTGTTCCAAAGCCTATCTGAGTAGTACCTCTGTAGGACTTGAAGTTGTGTAGCTCGAGGCCTATAAGTCTTCCCATGGTACGCGACGCGTTGAATAAGTTTCGATTGAGATGGATTTATCGCGACTGAGAAAATTGATGGAGTGAGACTAGTCACTGACAATACACTTACGGGTGCTAACCGAGTGGCCTGATGCATTGATGTTAGAGCTATGTAATACAATGCAAGACGTACCAAACTTCGGAGCAACTTCGCTCAACCGATATCGCCAGCACCACTAGTCAACCTGCTACTCGTGCAACAGTTCCACTACGGTCCCGCTACTGGTGCTAAATTCCGCACCGTTCGCGCCTGGACGCAAATTAACTTTCCTCCCTAATCCTCCTAGTATCCAATGTCTAATGCCATTTTCATCCAAACCAGATCTTTGGCTCGCACCAGCCTAGCCCTGGGATGTCTCTACCCCTTCTGGTCCTTGCCTACAGTCTCAGGCCCTCTTACTCTCACAATCTCGTCATGTCTCACAGCAATTCTTATCGCATTTGTAGCCCATATGGCAATTGCTTAAACTTCCAAATCTTCATCTGACATTACTTTCTTACTCCCACTTCACTGGCACTAACTACAAGATTCTAAGTGCCTAATCGACCAACGCTAGCACCCAACTATAAGCACACTACACAGACCCATCCTGACATTTGAGCCACACGCGCACCACAAGATAGAACGGCACCATATATGTTCATGAACGAAAAGACGACACCACTTTACCCTGAGAGTGACGAACAAATCCGTGACAGCTTCACGTTCTTGTCGCCATTCCAATGCCTTGGCCTTGGCATGAAACCAGTGGCCTTAACTAACGACGAGCCGTACGACTCAGACTCAGACTCAGACTCCGGCCTGGATTATGACTTACCGGACTTACCGTACAGACCCAGCACCCAAACAAGTTTTGTCAGCTCGTTGGATGGTTCCCAGAAGCTTGCCAAACTCAGACAGTTGATGAAGCAGCATGGCATTGCTGTTTATATTGTACCGAGTGAAGACGAGCACCAAAGCGAGTATACGGCTCTGGCTGATAAGAGGAGGGAGTATATTTCTGGGTTCACAGGCAGTGCCGGTGTTGCTGTGATCACCTTAGATAGAGAGGATGATGACAAATCTGGTGACAGTAAACTCATTGGAGAAGCAGCACTCTCAACTGATGGGAGATACTTTCTCCAGGCCGAGAAACAACTCGATAACAACTGGACTTTGCTCAAACAAGGAGTTCCACTGTACCCCAAATGGACACAGTACGCCATAAACAAGGCCATTGAAAGTAAGGTCTCAAACGTCATTTCCTGTGATCCAAGAGTCATTAGTTTGTCGACAGGAGAATTCTTTGAAAGAGCTTCCAAGACGCAGTACCAAGGTAAATTTGAGTTCAAGCCTTTGTTGGAGCTGAATTTGATCGACGAGGTATGGGGTGACGAAAGACCACAACGGTCACTCGACCCAGTGTTTGTGTACGAGCAGAAATACGCTGGAGAATCTGTCAATGATAAGCTCAAACGAGTCCGTGAAAGAATGCAGAAGCTTCACCGGTCAACGTTTTTGGTGACTGCCCTTGATGACATTGCGTGGCTCATCAATTTACGATGCTTGGGAGACGTTGAGTTCAATCCTGTATTCTTTAGTTATGTGATTGTGACTCTCGAATCGATTATCCTCTATGTTGACGACAGAAAACTCACGGATCCTAAAGTGAAAGAACATTTGAATGAGATTCAGAACTTGGTGGTGAAACCGTATGACCAGTTTTATGAAGATTTAAAGAGATTCAGAGCCAGTTTGGTTGACCCAGACTTGGGCTTGATATTACCTTCAAAGTCTTCTACAACCTACGCCATTTTATCATCTATTCCTCAATCTGTTTCAAAACAAACCATCATTTTTGACCCGATTATTTCTTACTTCAAGCTTTACAAAAATGAAACGGAATTGTTCAATGCAAAGTTGGCCCAATATAAGGACTCATTAGTATTCACGATTTTTTCATCTTGGCTAGAGAACAAGATTGTTTCCAAGAAACAAAAAGTTAATGAGTATCAAGCTGCTAGCAAGATCCATCAAATCAGAAGTAAATTCCCTAACTTTTTGACCGAATCGTATGAGACTATATCTTCTTCGGGCCCAAACGCTGCCGTGATTCATTATGCTCCCTCCAAAGATGAGAACTCGGTGATCAATCCTAAGCATATCTACCTCATTGACTCGGGAGCTCAATACTTAGAAGGGACTACAGATATCACAAGAACATATAAGTTTGGCCATGAAGGATTGGTTGAAGAAGATAAAAAATATTATACCTTGGTATTAAAGGGCCACTTAAGCGTCGCTTTAGCTAAATTCCCACCACGCAATCCATTAACCAGTGCCATTCTTGACTCATACGCCCGTCAGCCTTTATGGAATGAAGGACTTGATTTCAACCATGGATCTGGTCATGGAGTAGGTGCTTGTGGTAATGTTCACGAGGGCCCACTTTATTTACTGACAACAACTGGTGGCTCGTCTACCGAAACATTGTTTGCCCCAGGTGCTATTACTAGTATTGAACCTGGCTACTATATTGATGGAGTCAAAGGGTTCCGTATTGAAAGTGAGATTGAAGTTGTGGAACGAGATGAAGGGTTTGGAAAAACCCGTGAGGGTGATAAGTTTTTAGGGTTCAAGTATTTGACTAAAGTCCCATTCTGTAGGAAGTTGATTGATAGAAAGTACTTGAGTGAAGTTGAGATTAAATGGATCAACGAATTCCACAAGAGTATCAAGAACGATCTTGCTCCTAAGTTGCTTGAGATGGGTGAGAAGAAAGCCTATAGATGGTTGATCAATGAGACAAGACCAATTTAAACATAATATATAATATGCGATAATATACACTAATATACAAATGGGCCAGTGCTAGTGCTTAATTGATGTGGAATAGAAGGTTGGGAATTTCATGTTCTTTTCACTTTTATCATTGTACCCAGGTTTCTTGAATGTTCCCGGTTTCTTGAATGTCCCTGGTCTCTTAAATGTCCCTGGTTTCTTTATGTTTGAAAAGGAAGATCCCAAACCAACGGGCAGGTTCAATTTCTTTTTGGCTACTTCATCGTTCTTATAAGCTGGGAATTTTAAATTCACGGCATTCGAACTTGGAGTAGACTTATATCTTTTATAGGGTAATTCACCTTCAAGTTCATCTTGTACTGTTGTGTTGTATGGATGAGTCACCTTCTCTGGCAATCTTTCGAATACATTAGTGGAGTTCAATGAATGATCATAAAGTTGTTTGATCTCACCGAGTTTCATATTTGTGCCTCTAGCCAAATACACTAAACTTTCTTGTTGGTCAATGGAAGAAAATGAGTTGATCAAGTTTTTGACAATTGCAGTAACAATTGTGTCTATCCTTTTAAATTCAAAGTTTGGATCAAAGTTGAACAAATAGATGATTGAAGCTGCTGATACACTAGACACAGTGGTGTGTAATCCAGCTTCAGGGTCATCTTTGGGAGCAAAGTTGGAAAATACATTAAACAAATCAGTGATAAGCTGAGTCAAGCTCTTATCCTCGATGAACTGACCATTATCAAACTCTTTCGAAGCAGATATGTTTAACGCGTTAGACGATTCTTCTTTTTCTTGCTTTATCATTCTTCTTTCTTTACGTTTGTTGAACTCTTCTTCTATCCAATTAAGCTTTTCAATAGAATCTTTCTCACCAAACATTGAAGTAGCCCGTTTGGTGACCCGTGTACGTAAATCATTGTCCTTATTTCTTTCTTTATTTTCTTCTCTCCATCTCTTCTTCCTTTGTCTATTCTCGAGACGAATCTTCTCTTTGTATTCAAAATTTGTCAAGTTAGCCTTATCAAAGGTGGAACTCTTTACTTTCAACCCGGAATGATTTGTTATACAATTAATGATGGAGTTGTTTATCAAGGTAATAAGACTGTAGTTATAGTTTAACAAATCACCTGTTGTTGGCTTACCTGCAAGAATCAATATGTGATCAATAGCTACAACACTATTCAATCTTGAAACAGATGTTAAATAATTCTTAGCCAAATTCAAAGAATTAACAAATAGCTTTTCAAAATTGCTATGCTTATACTGATTTATGATTGAAATCAATGACAGTGAGCTTTTGAAGATCTGAATATTAGAATTGGTCAAAAAGTTGGTAAGTGATTTGATGACGGAAAATAAACCTGAATCTGAACTTTTAGACAAATTACTCATCAAAGAACTCCATTGATTACTTAAATCGGCTGGTTTCCTAGCATTGAGGGATTCCAAGAGCGATAGCCTCTTACTAGCCTCAGCATGCTCCGGTAAGGCTTCTCTTGCCTCATCCATTTCAAGATTATTCAACAACTCTGTTGGATTCTCCATGGCCATGTTAAAAGCATTCGTTAAGATATCATTCATTTGTGATTTATCCAACTCTTCGGTCTTATTCTCTTGCTCTGCTATCACATTTTTGAATGCGTTGGCAATAGTCGATTGTAATTGATCGTCATCAACTTCTTCATCTTCTACTACGCCAGTTTCACTCTGTAGAGTTTGCTTCTGTTTACCCTTGTTTACCTGGTTCACAAAATGACTCAACACATTTTCATCAATCTTTGGCAAATTTAAATGCTTGTTTTTCACTTGACTTGAACTGTCGATCTCACTGACTTGGCTGGTGATTTCTTTGGCTAACTGCTGAAGCATGTCTTCTGAAATATGCTCATTAAGTTTATCATCCCCTCTCTTATCTTTCTCGACTAAGTTATGGAGGGACTCAGATATTACCTTACTTAAATTATCATCACCTATATCCTGTTCAAGAGATTCGTCGACTGCATTTACGGGTTCATTGCTTTTTTGAATAGACTCAAACGCATTCCCTATAGCATTTTCAAGATCGAGGTCATCATCTTCGTTATCCAGTGGAGAATCCGGCTTCTGTTCTTCCGGTGGTTCCTTATGGTCTTTCTGTTCATTATCATCGTTTTGGCTGTCATTTTTGTTTTCACTTTCATTATGTTCCGTATCTTGCTCATTTCTTGTATCTTCAGTTTCTTGTTCTTTATCCAGCTCTTCCGGAGTGTGACGGTTACTTTGATCTTCCCGATCATGTTCGGAAAGGGCGGTTTCTTCCGTCCTATCAGGTTCAACGTTAATACTCTCTATAGCACTTGATATAGCGTTTGCAAGATTAAAATCATGATCTTCTTTGTCTCCTTGTTCATATTCTTCGTGCATATTGGCTTGGTGGTGCTCCAGTTCTTGTTCATGAGTTTTATCGTGACCATCATTGCGGCCTTCGTGGTCATCGTTAACTTCGTCTTGATGTCGTATTCCACCATCTAAGCTTTTGAAGGCATCTTTTATGGCATCATCAAAGTTGATATCTAGTTCATTCTCTTCAGAAGGCTCGGCGCTGTTATCCTTATGCGTGCTGTCATGGACTGTCTGTGTGTGTGTGTGTGGATTTGGGTCCGAGTGTGTGGGATGAGTAGGCTCATGTTTATCATTGGTACTGTCATCGGGGTGAGGTTGAGACGATAGGTCTTGCAGCACAGATTCCGGCTGGTCCTGTGAGCTGTCGGGGTTGTTCATACCTTCGAAGTCGAACTGTTTGAACACATCCCCCAAGGCGCTTTCAAGTTCTATATCATCTACGTACTTGTCAGTCATGTTGTGAAAATAAACAACTTTCGCGGGTTATCATACTAAGGTGGTGATATCGCAGTGGGGCGCCGCCGCGGGACTAGAACGGTGCGCCACGAGTATCCCTGGAATTGATTAGATTGTATTCACTATTAATTATATTAGATCGAATTCACTTCAATGATTATATTCTATACTCATTGCATTTATACACATTACATTTGATAGAATGCTGTTGTAGCTACAGGAAATTCAACGCAGAATATTTCTACTCTCACAACAAGTACTAGGTCTTCTCTAATCCAAGTCTATTGCTTCTGCTTCACTCCTTGCAACAACTAACCATCTCATCCGAAACCGGCTCGTTCAACCCAAATACCAACTTCCCAAAGAATGCTCCCAAAATACAAGATATGATAATGTACCCGTTATAGTACATGAACAATAACATGATGATATAACTGGCCCCCCACTGAATAGTGAAGATAACTGTTCTAATCAAGTGGTTAAGAAAGTTAGTGTTCCGGCGCCTGGCTATCCACTTATGTGAAATGATATAAGTATATGGGTTGGTATTAGCGTCAGATACTTTGGTCAACGGCTCTTCCACCGCCAGTTTATCGATGGTCACGGCATCGAATTCTTTAGCTACTCTGTTAAGCCATTGGTAGAAGAACACCAATAGAAACACACCAATACATGAACCAGCAAACATTCCTCTGCTTTTAACGTGCCATGATTTGGCAATAAAACATGTATCAATTGTATACCAATTCCACAACATAGATATCTTACAGGCATGCGATGGGGTGTCGCCCATGGAGTCACCCATTGACCCCATCGACATTTTAACGTATGGATCCAAAGCTGGCAAAGACATGATGGAGAGTGGAATGGGTGGGAACAGGATGTTTTTATACACCTCTGAGGCAATTAAATTACCATTTGCACCCAATTATTTTCAACAGAGTTTGGCTAGAGGCGACGTGATTGACTGGAATCATTTGGGGGTATAGAG
Organism: Yamadazyma paraphyllophila; assembly: GCA_030563605.1. Taxonomy (NCBI): domain Eukaryota; kingdom Fungi; phylum Ascomycota; class Pichiomycetes; order Serinales; family Debaryomycetaceae; genus Yamadazyma; species Yamadazyma paraphyllophila. The sequence continues at coordinate 101,820 of JAJMJO010000017.1, forward strand.
GTAGAGGTTTAGTGGGAGGAGAGAGTTTAATATAGGAAGAAACTTTGAAGGCAATTACTCAATGAGTACGGTCGGGAGGTGCATCTATTGAGATGATTTGACAGAAGTGTTGAAATGAGAATCGTTCTGGTTGCAGAAAATTAAACGACAAGGTTTTATTACGAGCAGTTTAAATGCTCAAAAGCATCAAAGCCAATTTAAACATTTCGAGGCCGTCAAAGAGAACCAGGGCTGAAGTCTAGACTTAGTGAGAGCTTTTCTTGGATAAGTTTTTCGGCCGTTTGTTACTGCCTCCAGGGTTAATTCATTCCTGTGAATGGTTATCAAGTTGAACTCCCACCACGAATGTTCTACTCCAGTTTGTAATGTTGATCTCAGCTCAAATGAATGGGTTTAGCATGGGTTTGGGCGTTTGGAATCGTACCACTCTGAAACCACCCCGAGGTACCCTCCCGAGTCACTGCTCTCCTGGGTAACAACCTCCGAGTGCTCTGGTAACGACCTCCACATATCATCTAGCCTGTATCACGTGCATATCAGATCAGCTCATCCATATTCGGGTTACAGGAAAAACTAATAATTACCAATCTAGTCTATAAACTTGGCGCTAATTAGTCAATAATTACAAAGCACCGCCCTGAATTGTCTCACAAAGGAACAACCCAATACACTACAAACGCCTCTCCTCTCTCTCCCTTGATACCACCTCCATGCTACCCCGTTGCCCGATATCTCCCGCTCCACAAAATAAAGGACCGATATGGCTGCAAAATCAGTCTTGCCGACACCGGCCTTCTGACCTCACACTTGAACCTGCGCATACTTCACATGAACACACTCTAAACTCGTACAAGCAAAGTACTGAATGACCATGATTTCTGAATTCCATCTGGGGCTCCACATTCGGGGCCAAAAGAAATGACTAGAAACGATTAGAATTGAGTAAGAATACTGTTTCTATCGGGTGCACAAAAGTCCGAGATTGAACAAATTGAGAAAAAATCGGTGCGGCTTTGACGAAATCGAAATCACCGGACCACCAGGCTCCAGGAGCTGAACTAAATCATCGTCAGCGCGGAGGTGATGGTGGTAGGGGCGGCGGTCAAATGGCGGTGGGTGGGTCGGATAGTAGTAGTCTTCCCACCATTCCTCGCTTGGCCGCAAAATTTACCAACATCCAACATTTTACCGCACACTTGGGCGAGCGCGTGTTTGCTGTGCAATTCCGATGAACTAATTGATCCGCCATTTGAACTATATGAACACTCAATTGTCATCCCCCGTCTCCAACCAATCATATTCAACTTCTGTCTAGCTTCTACTACCCAATCCCTCCCTAACCGCATAACCCATGCGCTTCTGGCCCCTCCCCCACTCTTTCCTGTGCACACATTAGTGCGCCAATAAGCCCGCAATTTTCAATTCGCACACAATATAAATAGCCACGAAATTCCTCAATTAATTCAATAATCATGTCCAACTCTTTAGAACAATTGAAAGCTACTGGTACCACCATTGTCACCGACACTGGTGAATTCGACAGTATTGCCAAATACACCCCACAAGATGCCACTACCAACCCATCTTTGATTCTTGCTGCTTCCAAGAAGGCTGAATACGCCAAAGTTATTGACGTTGCCATCAATTACGCTAAAGATAAAGGATCATCAAAATCTGAAAAAGCTGCCATTGCTTTGGACAGATTATTGGTTGAATTCGGTAAAGAAATCTTGAACATTGTCCCAGGTAGAGTTTCTACTGAGGTCGATGCCCAATTGTCTTTTGACAAGCAAGCTACTATTGACAAGGCTCTTGAAATCATCAAGTTATACGAATCAATTGGTATCAATAAGGACAGAATTTTGATCAAGATTGCTTCTACTTGGGAAGGTATTCAAGCTGCTAAAGAATTAGAAGCTAAACACGGTATTCACTGTAACTTAACTTTATTATTCTCATTTGCTCAAGCTGTTGCATGTGCTGAAGCTAAAGTTACTTTAATTTCTCCATTCGTCGGTAGAATTTTGGATTGGTACAAGGCCAGCACCGGTGAAACCTACACTCAAGAAACTGACCCAGGTGTTGTTTCTGTTAAGAAGATTTTCAACTACTACAAGAAGTTCGGATACGACACTATTGTTATGGGAGCTTCTTTCAGAAACACCGGTGAAATTAAGGAATTGGCTGGATGTGATTTCTTAACTGTTGCTCCAAAGTTATTGGAAGAATTGATCAACTCTACTGAAGATATTCCAAAGAAATTGGATGCTGCTTCCGCTAAAGCTCTTAGCCAAGAAAAGGTTAGTTTCATTGACGATGAATCTGCTTTCAGATTTGCTTTGAACGAAGATGCTATGGCCACTGAAAAGTTGGCTCAAGGTATCAGAGGCTTCTCTAAGGATGCTAAGACTTTATTAGCTCAATTGGAGGAAAGATTTTAAGTAGTAATGCAGATATTTGAGTGAAAAAATGTAGAAAGTGTAGATCAGAGTGTAGAGATAGGTTGAATGTGAAGAGGACGAGAGCGTCATTGAGTGTTGCTATATCTGTCACTGACATTTTGGATATTTCAAAGTCATTTCAAACCATTACAAATATATTACCCTTACAAATCTACACCAATTCGCGTTCCACGATACTTACACTAATGAGAAAGCCCATTGCTAAAACCATAACCCCACCATTCCCCATCACCGAAGAGTCACAAATCATTAATGGATTCGGAAGAGGGTCACTGGAACTAGGCATCCCTACTGCCAATATTCCTATCACCGATCAACTTTCCCAATTAGAACCAGGCATCTATTTTGGGTATTCCAAGGTTTCCCCCATTGCGAAGTCCCCAGAGACCAAGACTCGTCAGGATGACCAACAAGTGGAATTCAATTACGGACAAAAGCTCAAGTCGGAAGAAGTGAGTGTTCTACCTATGGTAATGTCTATTGGGTTCAATCCATTTTACCATAATGAGCACAAGACTGCTGAGGTTCATATTATTCATGAGTTCAAAGAGAACTTCTATGGTGCCAGCATCAAATATAGTGTGTTGGGATATATAAGGCCTGAGTTGGATTATACGACGAAGGAGGCGTTGATTGAGGATATTAACTTAGATATTAAATTGGCCCTAGAAGCCTTGGCACAGAAAGAATATTCAGAGTTTACTATAGAGTGAATAGATGAGCCTAGCTAGTAAGAGATAGATCAGCTCCAACAATTAGTAGAAATGTATTGATCCAAGTTCTGTGAAACCTCTTACCTAACCTTTCAGTTTAACATTGGCCAAGACCTTTTAAGGGTTCTCACGATCTGTAGAAACCACATTTCTTTTTAGTTTTATCTCATTTTCATCATTCGCAACTCCATGGAATGTCACCTCTCAGCGTATACTTGCGAGCAAGTGCTTGAATGTCCTGAGTATTTTGCCTTGGCCCAACGATACTACTGCAACCCTCGTTCTACTACCACTTTCATAGGCTATACTGCCGGTTTCATACTATGCGTTGGCATGCTTCTTTTGCTACTTAGTTTGGTGATAAGTAGCTACTTATTCACCAATCTCCATGCCATAACAGAAAAATTTAAGGTGCCTGCTAAGCTTTTGTACTTCGTGATAATCCCCCTTTTGAACTCGTTGGGTGATATCTCCAGCTATTATTATGGTCTTCGAACTAGCCCAGAATTGGTATTGGGCCAATTAATTGGTAGCAACTTAATTATCTGTGGTCTTGTATTCGGTGCTATTTGTGTGCTACGGCCCGTTTCAATCTTGAGACACAAAGCAGTCATGTTTGATCTTGCGTGGCTTCTTGTAGTGTTTTTGGTTTTTAATGTGATAGTTAATGACGGAGAGATCACAATGGCAGAAAGTGGTGCAATGGCTGCGATGTATTTGGGCCACTTGGCCTATTTGTTCGGACTGGGAAAGAGACAGATAATTCAAGATGAAGAGGCTGCATGCGAGGATACTGAAAGCTGGGGATATGACCTGGAAGATGACCCCCAAGGTAACGAGCACTACGACCGCCATGAGTATCAAGAATTCCATGACCATCTTTCTCCCTCTACTTCCACCCCTCGTCCCAGGTCTCCTGTGGAACGGGCAATGGAAGGTGGAACGGTACCACTAAATTTGGACGAACAATTGGAACATGTCGAACAACCGTCTAGTACGATATCTGCTCTTCACTTTATGATTCACAGGATCAAAAATTCTTTGGCCTTGATCATTCCACAATCGGGCTGCCCTTATCGACAACTGTATTTCACCTATTACTATACTGTGTTTAGTGGATTTGTGTTTTCCAAGTTATCTGGCGAAACTTCCACTAAGACCCATATGACCACTGCCGTGACATTGGTTATATTATATATTGTTTTCACAGCTTTGAACAGAAGGTATACACTTCCGCTGTTTATGAACTGCCTAGCTATCTTAATATCGGTGTTTGTAGTTCAAACCATTGCATCTACCACCGTCTGGCTAGTTCAAAACTATGGGATTCTCCTACACTTAAAGGACTATACGCTTGGGTTTTTAGTGTTTTCAATAATGAATTCAATCAACGATATCATCACTAATATCACCTTAGCACTTAACTACAATGCCTTGGTAGGTATACATGCATGTTTGGGAACACCTTTATTACTTGTGTTGGTGGGAATTGGATATAACGTACTTTTACTCCGAAAACCACTAAGTTTCAATTTGGAAAACGATATGTTAACTGCTTCTCGAGCACTAGTACTTCTAATGGGATGTTGTTTAGTGGTGGTTCCTCTTGGAGGATGGAAACTTGGACGCCCTGTGGGGGCTATAGCCTTGGGGTTTTGGATAGTGATCAGTGTGATCAACTGGATGGGTTTATAATGTGTTAATGAATGTAGAATAATCAACGATTGATGATATAGAAGTAATGTATAAACAATTGATTGTATTGCCTTTGACTATTGGTGATGTGAGTATAGTTTTCAATAGAGATGGAAGGACAAATTGTGAAATTTACATTTTGGCATGCTAACGTATTATATTGGGAACTTCATGAAATATAATTTACTGACATCAACAAGGACCCAAATTTTATATTACATCTACCTATGAATCTATAAATACTCCTGCATCTCTTCATCGAAGGAGTTTTCACCTTGAAATTCACTCCTATATTCTGGACGATACTTTAACCACACGGCCAACGCTTTGGTGTACTCATCAGTTTTATTATTACAGCTCTTGAAGAGCTTTAGCTTGATTTCGTCATCTATTTGATAATACAAAAGCATTTCCCAAGGTTCTTCTTGGCTGAATAGCTTCTCCACGATGTCTTTATTGCCGAAAACCCATTCCATTGCCAGAAGCTTGTAGAGATCTGTGTCACTCGATATTAAGTTCTTTGCCACTAAATAACTCGATGAATTAACACACACATCCACCAAACGATCCAACAAAACCGTTCTGTTGAACCTCCGTAGGGAAACTGCCCGTTTCAACACCTCTTTTGCAGAGTCAAGTTTATTATGGCGTAATAAGTATGTCACGTATTTCATCCACACATCGTCGTAGCTACAAGTCCGTATCACAGCACGCTCATAGGTCTGTAGTACGGCGCTTGGTGGTAGTTGTAGTTCCACATAATCCAAGTACTTTAGCCAGGTTTTAATTTCATTGACGCTAACATATTTGACATCATAAAAAGGTCTAAGTCGTTTCTCATACTCAAAAAGCTTGTAAACTTTATACTGAGTGGCTATGTATATCTCGGAGACGTTTTTCTTTAGCTGGAGATTAATTTTAGTGTCTTTTCCACGGTGGTAGCCGTCGTTACCGCGGTGGCTGGCACCGTATCCGTTCTCTATGCGCGCTAGCATGGTGCCAAAGAAATGGCTGTAGCCGTGCAATGGCACTTCAAGTGTGTACCTTAAAAGGCTATCATATTTGGCGGCAAAATTCAACTCAGGTTCAACATCTTGGTAAGTTTCAAGGAATTCGAGATAAAGTTTATAGAAATCAGCAGCGTAGTAGTTAAAGCCAATGTAATCCCTAGCTGATTCAAATAAGTCAAGATAGCTCTTACAGTTGAGTTTGCTCACTGGGAAAGCAGATAGCTTAAATACTAGGAATTCTTGCCAGATTCGAGGAGAATAACTCAAATGTATGAAAGCTTTGTTATAGACAGCTTCGGCATTGCTGAAGTTGTCCAAGTTATACTCTAATGTTGCGAATTCAATCCAGTAGTTTTCAAGAAGTGGGAATATTTGAAGGAAATCGGCATAAATCGCTCTAACTGCATCAATCTTTTTTGACGATGCAGATTTTGTGACAGCTAGCTCTCGGGATGATAGAAGAGACTCCCATTTTTCAAGATTATATGGGTCTTTTAGGAGGTCTATTGAATGGTTGTTCATTGTTAAAGAACGCGCAGACATTTCCGCGCAGAGATGAGTAGGTATAAGGGTAGAGGTCCAGGAGATTTGTGTAAGATGTGTAGACATCCGTGTAAGAGTTGATTAACGGGATAGACACATGTAATCAATGACAAATGAAAATAAACCGTTTGTTTTGAATCGAATCGTACTGTAAGAGAGGAAGGCGCATGCACCAAAGGTTACCCAGTTCAACTTGTAGCTTATCGCTTTTAAAGAGCTTAATTTATAGCCATTCATAAGAAGTCTTGGGAACAGCTTGAGTGTCATGGAAGAGAATCAAAAACAAGAGTGAGTAGGAATCAGCAAATCGTTGGGAATAAATGGATACTCAAAATGTCCTTACCTTGCTTGTGATAGCATTTAGAACCTGTATTTAGTCTTCAATGATCTCTGTAATCTCTTCATAACCCAGAAATGGCTATCTTTTCTGAAACCTTCTCAAAAGACGTTGAGAGAACCAAGTACCTAGCCACAAAGGAACTTGGCATAAAAACAAATACGACAGGCTGGAATACGACTACTTGATGAATGGTTTTTCCAACACTACATTTGCCACAACCAAACACCACATACCAAGCTCCTGCTTCCAAACATACCCTCGAAACAGAAGTTACAAGAAACACCATAAAAGAATGAAGATAGCAATCACGTCGACAAACAAAGATATCAGAGGACAACTGGAACACTAACAAATTCCAAAATAGATAGAATAGATTGAATAACTGGTAGCACAAACACACCCTAGTCAGCTGACAAAGGGCAAAATCTAAGACACCCGCAAGCCCGTCTACTGAAAAGACCAATTCACCTGAAACCGTAAGTTGTAATCCTTGCTCCTACCGTGTCAGACGTCTTCAATTTAATAGAGCTCCGAAGTAAATAAACATACCAGTTCCGACTTCCAAGAGTCCATAATTCAAGATCGATAAACCCGATACTAAGTTCAACAAACCAAAATTTGGCTAATATAGAGATGTCTACATGTAGAGATTCCTTTACGATCTACAACGTTACTATACAATAGAACGAAGGCTCGACGATTGCTAGTCTATAGACCTAGTTGTCAACTACATCTATGTCCGTGTTTATCGACAATAGATTTACAAACCTTAAGTGTCGATGTGGCTAATGTAATGGCTCGAAACAAACGCTATGCAACATAAAAGTCCTCGGGACAAACGGAAAAGAGCCCATGAAACTCCTGACGGAACAAAAGCTAAATAAACAAACAAAACGATCTGAGCAAGCGGCGACTTATACGGAGAGATATTGAAGTACGGGCTGAGTATCGGTTAAAGAATCGGAGGATATAAATTACAGAGATGCTTATTATCTGCGGAAAACAAGCCTAGATTATCCGGGGCAGCATAGAAGCAAATATTTTTATGACTCGCGTTGAATTAGTTCACGATACATCGGAAAGGACTGTATTTAGAAGGCATATGTATTGCTGGCCGGGACAAATTAACCACCGGTTACAATCTGTAAGTTTTAAAACCAAACGGGAAAAAGCCTCGGAGGATTGTTCTGTTTCTTCCTACCCCAGAAACAATAAAGGTGGGGACAACAAGCGAGAGGGTGATTTCATGTTTAAGTTACAATCGGACGCGGGTTTGTTTGCCAGGAAGGCACAGTCAAGATATGGTGATATGAGGGGTTAGGGTTTAGCATTTTTTGATATTACAATTATGTTACCTGAGAACTGAGAATATTCTGGCAGCAATCGAACTAAACCAGCCCCAGCGTCGCGCCGTGAGCCTCACGGCTGGCCCCAAGGTTTGTTTGGTGTTTGGTAACATGCGGTAGCAAACAGACTCACCGACACAGGAACCGGGCTGGATTTAGCTAAATTAGGAAGGGAAAAACAGCCGTATATCGTGTACGGTTCGGCGGTTAAAAAGGAAATTCTTCTTCACCGAACCCACATTTTTTTTTTATCAACCGAGGGTCAATATTTCCTGTTTCGGATCAACTGACGTCTAAATTTCGGCCCTTGGCGTGCAAATGGATAGAAAATTTTTCTTGTTGACGTTATTGACGTTGAAAATCTTCCGATTTCCTGCCAATAGTGGTAGCAATAATCCTGTAATTTACAGGACTGTATTGAATATAATATTGCTGAGGGTAACATATTTAGGCTATTGAACATATGAAAACTCAATCACCTTAATCGATTATTAATCTCGAGATTCCGGTATTATAGCGAGGTTTGTTTTTCGAGGCCCTGTCCGAATTATTGACCGATTTTATTATATAGCATCTGCTTATATACTGTATTTCCTATATGCATTATTCAGTGTCTGAACTCTGCTCGTCAGACACCATCTTAGAGTTTTTTACCCCATACTATTACACTTTAAATATTACAATCATGTTCTCGTCCATGTTATATTCCTTTGATAGCCTTGGCGCTGTCACTTCTTTCAAATGCTAGGCATGTCATTCTCGCCTCCTCGGGCTGTCGTACTGTAGCCCAAAATAGATGTTCATTTTTACTTTTTTGGCGGTTGTGAGCATCGCGACGGCCTAACAAGCTTCCACAAACACCATATAACTGCACACAGCCGTGCTGCCTCCTGCATAAAGGGTGTGTGCATATAATTATTCCGACTTCCTATGACGTTTACCAAAAACTCAAATTGCTCCAGCTTTTAGTGTGATAAAATTCATATAAATAGTCTGCCAAGCTCCATAGATATTCTTGTTTTTCTTAACAAATTCTTAGCAAATTCTTAACCCATTATGAGTTTTAATGTAGCTGCAAGAACGAACACTTTTGGTCTTTCAGGAAGACCCTTAAGAGTTGCAATTACTGCAACCGCCGTGACAGGTTTTTCCCTTTTCGGTTACGATCAGGGTTTAATGTCAGGTATTATCACTGCCAAACAATTTAACTGGGAATTTCCAGCTACCTATCAAAATTCCGTTAATCAGGGTGCCGTCACCTCTTGTTACGAATTGGGATGTTTCTTTGGTGCCATTTATGCATTAATCCGTGGTGACCATCACGGTAGAAGACCATTAATTATCTATGGTTCTATTATTATTATTCTTGGTACTGTCATTTCTGTCGCTGCTTTCAAAGAACACTGGGGTTTGGGCCAATTTGTTATCGGAAGAGTTATTACTGGTATCGGTAATGGTTTGAACACTGCCACCATTCCAGTGTGGCAATCTGAAATGTCAAAGGCCGAAAACAGAGGTAGATTAGTCAATTTAGAAGGTTCTGTTATCGCCGTTGGTACTTTAATTGCCTACTGGTTGGATTTCGGTTTGAGTTATGTTAACAACTCCGTCTCATGGAGATTACCTGTTGCTGCTCAAATTATCTTCGCCGGTGCTCTCTTGGCAGGTATTTTGCAATTGCCAGAATCTCCAAGATGGTTGGTTGCTCACGACAGAAAACCTGAGGCTACCGTTGTTTTGGCTTCTTTAAACAGAGTTGAACCAGAGTCTGATTACGTTTTAGCTGAAATCACTGTTATTTCTGATGCTGTTAACAGATTCGACAAGGCTCAAGTTGGTGTTAAAGACTTGTTCACCGGTGGTAAGACTCAACACTTCCAAAGAATGTTAATCGGTGCTTCTGGTCAATTTTTCCAACAATTCACTGGATGTAACGCTGCCATTTACTACTCAACTGTTTTATTCGAACAAACTATTGGTTTGACCGGTAAGATGCCTTTGATTTTAGGTGGTGTTTTTGCTACCATTTACGCTCTTTCAACTATTCCATCTTTCTTCCTTGTTGATACCTTGGGTAGAAGAAACTTGTTTTTAATTGGTGCTGTTGGTCAAGGATGTTCTTTCCTTATTTCATTTGGATGTTTGGTTCATAAGAATACTGAAAACGCTAAGGGTGCCGCCGTTGGTTTATTCTTGTTTATTGTTTTCTTTGCTTTCACCATCTTACCTATGCCATGGATTTACCCACCAGAAATCAACCCATTAAGAACCAGAACTATTGCTTCCGCTATTTCTACCTGTACTAACTGGATCTGTAACTTCGCTGTTGTTATGTTCACCCCAATTTTCATTGCTAAATCTGACTGGGGTACTTACTTATTCTTTGCCGCTATGAACTTTTTGTTTGTTCCAATCATCTTCTTCTTCTACCCAGAAACCGCCGGTAGACAATTGGAAGAAATTGATATTGTTTTCGCAAAGGCTCACACCGAAGGAAGACAACCATGGAGAGTAGCTGCTACTTTACCAAAATTATCTTTGGCTGAAATTGAAGAACAAGGTAACCAATTAGGATTATACGATGGTGATTTCGAAAAGAGACAAAATGAAGCTAGAGAAGAAGGCTCCTCCATCATTAAATCCAACGATGAATCTGATACTCCAGAAAATCAAGAAAAGGCTGAAGGAGTCTTTGGTAATGATGCTGCTAACAAGGTTTAGTATATGACTGTTTTATATCCCATGTATAGACGTACAATATAATATTTATTAATATCTGCTTAAATCATAGAAAAGATTTTATTTACAAGTTGGTTTCGATAATAGTATCGTGACAATACTATAATCCTATACTATTATCGAAGAAGAAGTTGGGGGTTTCCCCTCCAAATAGCTTATCAAGGGTGTCGTTGAAATCATTATCGTTATTGAATGAAGGATACTTGGAGGTCGATGAGTTGACAGTTTGTACCCCTTGGTTTGCACCAAACTCTTGAAGTATTTGTTTAGAAAGCGTGTTAGGCGTGGGTGGTGCTTTATAAGAACTGGAGAATGGCGTGTTTCCTTTGCTTTCTTCTAGTAAGCTCTGCAAGGAATCTTTACTTGAATCTTTTGCAGTGCTGAGGTATGGTACACTGATGTAACCCGTTGGCCCAGGAACTATACTTGAGGGTATAGTATACGGTGATCCGTCATTATTACTACTACCAGATGTATTGGTAGTGTGTGTATCATTAGTATAACTGGGGGCAGTAGAATTAGAATCACCAGAGTTCATACCTGGACTATCACATCCCTGACTGACAGATTTTCTGCTACCGGTGTTGATTTTTTTATGGAATAGTTCCGGGAATAAGCGTTTGCAATACAGAAATAACGCTTGGAGTTCAGGATTGTTGTCGAAGAATTTATAACTAGATTGATCCTCAACAATTCTTATACCAACTTGAAGCATCACACTACAGACCAAGAACGTAACCGATTCTCTCTGATTGTATGTTTTCTGAGGTCCGTCACGTTCCTGAGGGAGTCTTCCCATTTGAGTCGTGAACTTAAAACAATTAAGTGAACAGTCAATCAATAAATTAATGTCATTGAGGGTGTCAACACTTTTTGGTTTGTTCAAGCAATGGGTAATTAACTCCAAGAATGCACTGAATTGATAGAAAATCAACCAATTCTGACAAGAAAATGGTACAGAATTGCAGTCAAGTTTCTTGCTAATATACACGATGGTTCTAGCACTCTTTAAAACCAATTCTTTGTCCTTTATCACTTCAGGATCTTGGAGATCGGCTGGTGTGCAGTCAAGTTTGGAAATTAACTTATTCATCGTCAACAAGTGAGTGAAGAAAGTCAAATGAAATGAAAAAAGCATTTCTAATGGGAAGCTCAGTCTGGAACCTTCAGGAGACGCTGAGTTGAGTGGATAATGACTAAAAAAGTGTGGGTCACTATAAAAACGAGGCCTGAATGAAGGATCAATACTTTCAGCCAAATTCATCATTTGTGCGTTTAGTTTTGCCAAGATCCTCAATATGTCTTTGAATGAATGGTCACAAGAACTGGCACTGAAAAGTTGTGAATACGACTCAGCTCTTATTCTATTCAAATGACTTATAAAATGGGCAATGTATGCTTCAAATCCCTTTTCTTGCAACACATATTGAAGAAACTTAGGGTCTAAATTATCACCACAATCATGTTCGAATGGCAAACATTTAAACTTCAGATTGTGTGCAAAATCTTTTTTGGTAAGGGTTGATACATCCGACGGGTTTATCATCGGTGGTTTACCGTTTCTATAACAAATCTCAATATCAAAGTATTCACAATACCACCAAATCTTTCTTCTGAAATTACCATCTTCTTCCAGTAATCCTTCGAAACTTTCAGCTCTGTGTAACCCGATTTCCTGTGCGTACCTGACAGCAATTGAGGTTAAAATGTAATTGACAGTTGACTTCACTGCACTAATTTCAAGGTATATTACCAATAGTAAAATGGCTTGAATCGTGCATATACCTTCACTTATAACCGAAATCATATCGTAATAGTAGATCGAGCTCTGGAAGAAATTTGATTGCAACTCAATCAAATCGGAAGTCGTCGTCACACACAACTTAGGTGTAGTGGTTCCAGGGGGTTTAGGGCTAGGGTTAGAGTTGGCCCTCTCGTCGATCACATAAGAAATACACAATGCCAATGCGATATTCATCATCAAAAGTTCAGAGTACTTAAATGTTGTCCATCCAGCTGTGTTACGGGACCCTTGAGCAATAAGTTTTCGGTTATAATAGTACTTATCGAAAAACTGACGTAACTGTACTATATCCAATAGGGTGCCTGCTAAATAGATTCTGGGGAAACAGTCTAGAAGATCATACACCAAACCTTGATCATCAGGAAACCAACCCTCCTGAAGCTGTTGGCGCTGATCAAGGGTCGTAGCTCTCGGACTGAACCAAGCATCACTAAATGATTTAATACACATCTTAAATAGAAGCGGTAAGTTCTCAACCGGAACTAGAAGATCCTGGTGTGCTTTAGGAATCTTTGAGTAAATCCAATGGACACTTTTGTTACTGAATATATGGAGAACCAGATGTGAGCCGTAAAAAACTTCCAGGAGATGAAACACCTTGATGTTGGCATCCTTGGCGCGTTGCATTTCCTTCAACCCATAGACATTTCCTTTATCTGTTCTGGTCTTACGCACATATTCTCCTTCGTCGTCATCGTCTTCAGTGGCAACAGTTGGAGTATCATCTCTCAGTTCAGTCTTTACCTCTTTGGATTCTTCGCTGTCAGTCTCGGATTCCATATCTTCATCCTCCTCTTCGTCTCTGCTCGCATCAGCTGGAGTACCACCCATTTTCAGTGCTAGACTTGTGAGAAGTCCTTCAAGCTTCGCTAGACGTGTATCCAAGTCATTTATTGATTGGGTTTTGAAGCCTTTAGTATTAGTTCTGGGTTTACGCTTTGCCTGAGCAGGGTAATTACATTCGCCACCCGATGACGAGCAGTTTCCACAAGGTGTCTTCCCATCACACTTCACCTTTTTCCGCCTACAGTAGACACAAGCCTTGGCCACACGGTCCCGTTTTTTGTGTTCTGGTGCTGTACTCATAATTATTAATAATGGCAAATGGTAAAGGTGATGCGCGCCTTTTCAACAGACGGAACGATGATAAGGGTTATTTTCAAGAAGAATCAGGGGGGTATTGTATCCCCAAGAGAAATTTACTAGAGGTGATTACGGCGGCCAGTTAGACCGCTTATGCAAGCAGGTTTTGTTGTGAGAGAACACAAGCTACAATAGGGTGGGAAAAGGAATGAACTAGAGCAAGCTGGAACGACGATGCGGGAACATGGCGGCGGGAAGCTACCGTAGTGCGAGGCTGCGAAAAGGTGTAGGAATGCTGCAAGCCTGTTGGAAATTTCGGCACCGGCACAAAAGATAACATCCGAAGCGCTAAATAAGCAAACCTAAAATTTCATCTTTGTAGCCGAAGCTGCTTAAATTTCTAACTTGGACTTGGCTGTACAACTCTTGGCTCTACTAATCTCTCTACTACAGTAGCCTTGTCATTTATTACCTTTATACATGTCATATTATCCTCAAAATCCGAGGTTGTTATCGAAAAAAAAATTAGGTAGTTGGTTCATCTGGTAGTTGACCAAATTATTCAACAGCTCATCGCCCATTTCAAATGCACCACCAAGGAAATCTGGTGATGTATGAGAATCGGAAGATCCAGCACTTGAAGGGTATCCAACTCCAGGAACAAAATTTGAAGTCATGGCCCCTTTACTGTCATAATTTACTTGCTCTGATGGGTGCATTAAATTGGCAAGCGATGGATTATAACTTGGAGAATTAACTCTATACTCTACTCCATCATTAGGTACAAATTCTCGGTTATAGCCCAGTTCATCTGGTGAGGTGGTATCTAATAGCTGTCCTGAAGTTGTACCCCTAGGTTTCACAGGGGTGTTTGTAGTGGGTACTTTTTCTCCCATACGAATGGTGTAATCTCTTCTTCTTCTACCAAACACTTCTGGAGCATACTTCTTAAGAGTATTCAATTGGTTGATATATAATGGTGAATGGGGCACCACTCTGCCGGTTCTGCTTTCGGTCACAGCTACCACAACTTTCATGAATACTTTCATAATCACGATCACCATCAGGATATAATCAACTCTTTTCAGTGCAAGATTGCTTTCATCAAAATAAACATTTGATGCTTCTTCAAGTAATTCAAGATCGGCTGAACTTTCTTCTGAGTTCGGATTATTCATACAGTTTGACAGAAGCATCAAGAAAGCTGCAAATGGAAAAAATGCAAGCCAATTAAGTGCAAAAGGCCGCAAGCCCTGAATCTTCATTTGTATTCCTAAGTGGAGTAGTGTTCTAGCACTTCTTAAATGAATCTTTCTGAATGCCATCATACTTGAATTGTCTCCGTCAATACTCATAACAAATGGAACTCTATTAGTTAACATAAGATGAAAGAAAAACTTACAATGGGTATAGAACAAGTGTTCATGCATAAAACAATCATGCTTGTCTAAATCAACACAAAAGTTTGGCTCATCGTAAAATTTGGGTTGGAATTCATCGTCATGAAGTAAACTGGATACTCTCAAAGCATCGTCATTTAGTTCCTGGAGCATCAATGTAGTACCTTGAGAATCACTCACATCAATAGATAGAAAGAACTTGTAGTATGATTTAGACTTCATTCTCAGAATAAGAACATTCAAATAGTGTATCAAAACACTGCTGTTAGAGGTTCTATAACATTCTTCGATTATTATAGGACTTATCTTCAAGAGCTCGTCCAAGCCTTCACAACTATTAAGTCTAGCTTTGGTTTGAGATGAAAAATTGAACAGGAACGCAAGCTCAGTAACAAATTGTACGTTATTAGCGGTGAAACGCGTCACATCATCATTACTTAACACAGGGGCTTTACCATGTCTGAAACTTAGTTCAATATCCATTTCCTGGCATAGCCACCAAACTTTTCTCCGTTCATTAGCTTCTTCTTCACCAAGTCTCGCATAACTTTCAGGACGATGTAAGCCCATATCTTTAGCATGCCGTATGGCGACGGCCACGAGCATACAGTCAATATCTGGAACACCATGGATTGAGACAGCAAAAGAAAACAAGATAATTGCTCTAATAGACTGTAAACCTTGGCCAATAACAGAGATCCTATGGTATAACATCATACTTGCAGTTGATAGCCTTTCATTAATGGCCAGCAACTGTTTCGGGGTGAACTTATCTTTCAGCAGCTTGGTTCCATCCGTATCTCTAGTGAAATCAATTTTTATGGAAATCGCCAAATATAAGATCAGACAAAGAGCTAAAAGTTCAGAAACCGTTAACCGGTCCTTTCTGTAGTACTTATCGAATAACGCAAACGCATCTTTCGTCGAGAATGCACTTTCGAAGAACATGACCGTTGGCAAAATATCTTTTAATGTCGTGTAGACATATTCTTTATCTTCTGGTAATGGACGTTCAAGTAACTCTCTTTGACTCTCTGCAGTGAGTAATGGAGGATTGATCCATTTCTTCAAAAGTGGTTTGATTCTAAGAAAAAAATAAGATGGGAATTGGTTAAGCATTTCAAAGTCTGCACGTTTGTCTGCCTTTAAAGACTGTTCAATCCAATGCATTGATTTATACGAACACACAGATAAGAACGAATGGCTTTCAAAAAATTGTTCTCTTACACTGTATATCGTGTGTTCTTTGTTGGCTTGTTTTCCCTTTCTTTGTTTCTTATACCTGTATTCTAGATCCGTTATGTTGGTGAGAAGCTCATATTTGTCAGTGGTCTTGTGAATTGTTTTCGTCCCTTTCTCATCTGGATCTTCATCCCGCTCCACACCTGTTGCAGCGTCATTGCCGCCATCCTCGGCGGTGGGGTTCGCCACCTCTGTACAACTTATGGTATGTTTTGGGGTAGAAGTAGTAGTATCGTTGTCATCGTTGTCCTCATTTTCATCATCGTCATCCTCGTCATCATCATCATCGTCCTCGTAACTGGTGATATCGTTCGGTGATATACTGTCATTTCTAGTATCATTTTGGGAGCTAGAAGACCCAGAATACCCACTTGGATAAGCCTTAGCGGGCATTCCTGATATATTATCCAACTTATCCGAGATATTTGTGATGAAACCTTCTAACCTGCTCAACCGGTTCTCCATCATTTGCATGGTACGAATACCAGAAGCCCTCTTGGATACTTTGTTCTTATCATTTGTCTTTTTGCGTAGCTTTTCAATGTAGATACAATCCGGTTCTTTCAGCTGTTGGCAATTTGTACAGGGCTTGTCACCACTACATTTGATCTTTTTACGACGACATGTCTCACAAGCTACACGAGTTCGCTTGTGAGCTTGCTCATCGGTGTAATCAGACATCAAAATAATTAATTAGTTCGTTACAAAGGGCTTTATGTTATCAGACTGTGATTTGAGCGAGCAGCGCGGAACACGGATGAAGTGTCCCCTCCGAGAGACCGTGATGTGCGACAAATGATTATCCGGGTGTTCCAACCGCTGTGCGATTGATGGCATTGCGCATAAGCGCGCCTAGAGCAGGCTTCTTTTGCAGCCGCCTTTTATTGGACGGATTGATATCGATTTCATCTAAGCCCTGAAGGTATTTCCTTTGGTGGGGTAAAGACGGCCTAGACCGTGTAGGTATATTGTTAATATCACGTTTCGTGTGCTTGTTGTGGCGTTTATTCTGGGCTTCTCTTGTATATTACAGGCTCATTGTTATGTTTGGGTTAAGGCTGGAAGTTTCAATTAGTTGCCTATGAGCATCATCAAACCTTGAAGTTTAAACTTCATAAATTTCGGAGGATTAATTACAATAGTTAAGGTATTACAACTCGTATATTTCGTTAATCGTAAAAGAAATTTGGCAAGTTAGAGAATTGAGTATAAAGTAGAGAGGTAAAATCGTCTCTTTCCTCTAAAATTGAGTTAAATTTCATATCATTAAGTCGGTTCAAGTCAGGTTCCAAGTTGTTCATCTCAGGATGATTCACAAGGTTAGCCAATCTCGGTTCGAGTCTCCTAGGAACTGTTAAATCGTTAGAAATAGATGACAAGAGCTTCATCTTCCTTTCATTGTTCTTGAATATTTCAGGGTAATTGGCTTCTAGGCGGGAAAAGTAATCTTCAAGATCGTAATGCCTGATCATATCTTTCCCAAGTCGCTTGGAAACTGATGAGAGTAGTATCTTCAATAAGATTCTTACCAATACATCGTTTGAAGAGAATTTTGCTTCGTATTTAGCAATTTCACTTAACAGGGAAAACTGGGGAAAAGCAATTTCGCTATTGGAAAATGTTTTAGCGTTTGTTACCAACAAATCCACATCATCTAAAACAGATTCTATGTTTGGTTCACAAACACAGTGGGTGACTAAAGTGATAAAACCCACAAACCCATAATATATGGACCATCCGTGAATAAGTTTTGGAAGGTTGGTGGACAAGCAATTCGTACTTTGAACAATAAGTCTAGCACAATCAACAGACCTACTGAGGTAATGATAGAATTTACTATCATTTTTATCACCGAAGTGGATTGGAGATCTGTTAACCACTATGTAGTGTTGTAGGAAGTCAAGCTGGAACATTATGGATACAAAACAAAGTAAGGTTCTATCGCCAAGTTTAGGTAAACACTCAGCAACTTCGGCATCATCATCATTTTTAAACCAAGGTAGTTTAGGCCGCAATCTCGAGTTTAAAGAAAAAGCTAGATTATCCATCTCATTATTGATTGAATCCAACTTCTCGTAAAGATCACCAGGAACTTTATTTGACTCGATAGCAGCAGCACTGAATACTTGTTCGTAAGATTTTCTTTGAATCCTCTTGAGGTTGGTAAAAACGTATTGGGAGAAATATTCAATGTATTCCTTGTTAATGGTAACAGGGTTTTTATGAATGTTTATGATGTGGTCATCGACATTATAGGGAGTAAAAATTCCGTTGAACTCATCTTTTAAGTCCAAAGGTGCAACAGGGGTGCTGGTCAAGCAGCTTCTTCCAGTACGGTAACAAGTAGTTACATCGATGTATTCACAGAGCCACCACAACCTTTTGCGGAGAGTATACTCGCTTGGACTCATTGAAGCAGGTCTCTCTCTCAATCTTGCTAGTCCTAACTCCTGTGCATGTCTGATCAACACGGATGAAAGCATATACATGAAGTGGAAGTCACATGCACAGTAGATCTCCACGTAGATTATTAAAAGCACAAGTCCCTGAATTGTAGAAAGTCCCTGGTTCAAAATAGCCACTCTTTCATAATAGCATAAACATGTGTTATAAAATAACATCTCAAGATCATATAGGTCTTCATCGGAATGAGAACGTAAATGCTTATACTGATCAGTTATGACTTTGCCTTCAAATCTGCTTCTAAGACACATGGCCAATGTGATATTCATCAACATAAGCTCACTATATTTGAACATGTGACCTGTATTTGCATAGTAGATATTGAAGAGCTCCTTGACATATTCAATACTAGATATACTTGAAAAGCAAAAATATTCTCCGTGATAGACATTAAGGATATCAAATACGAGGCCCTGGCTTACAGGGAAATAACCATAACGGTCGTATTTATTTACCAAATCTTTTGAAGGAGGATTAAGCCATTTGTCTGCAGATTCCTGCATGATTCCATTGAAAAGTACGTCTATACTTTCAAGAGGACGCATGCTTTCCTCATCATTGACTTTGTTCTTCAACCATGAAACACTTGCACTGGAGAACATCAGGTAGATCGAATGGGCACCCAATCCTGGTTTTGATTCAACTCTTGAACTAGCCGACAGTACCAGGGTAAGCAGATTATGTCTCGAATCATCCCCACTATCGACTTCACTATCATATCCACTGCTATCTCTAGCTCTGTCCTCTGGCAGTATATCAAGATAATAGGGTTCTCCAGAAACCGTGCTGGCACGTCTAGAAACTGGTTCTTGGGATGGTTCCTTGCCATCTATATGGTCAGAAAGCTGCAATATCACTTTTTCTAGTAAGTTCAACCGGTCATTAATGTGACTGATTTCTTGTTTATTATTTGTCTTTCCTTTCCCTCTCTTTTTCTTTACCGTTAACTCTGGATAGACACATTGTTTTCCGTAATATGCACAGTTGGCGCAAGGGATACCTCCATTACATTTACTTTTCCTTTTGCGGCAGCTTGTACAAGCTGTTTTTATACGAGAGTTTCTTAGTCTATCGAGGTTCACGGTAGTTGTTGAATGGGCTTCAAGATGTGGTATTATTGAATGGCCGAGGTCAGGCACATCCAGCTTGGTCAGCTTTGCTTCTGGTGGGAATAACTCAGGGGCTTTTCCGCCTATACTGCCATAAATACCAACTGAGCCAGAAACAGGTGAGGAACTTAAAGTTTGTGAGTAAGTAGGTGGTGTGGTTGAGGTGGAAGGTGACATAGTTCTATCTGTCTGGGTCGACATTCTTCTCACAAATCTCTGCGGATTAGAGTACTTTGAAATGCCTCTATCGGCCATAATGACAAACCCTTAAAATTGAATACAAATACTGCAAAAGCTAAGAATATAAAGGAGAAATCAACGATTATTTCGGAGATTTTGGCGCGGAAGCAAAATATGTTACCGGCATCCGGCCCCTCACTGAGAGGAGGCGCGCCATTCTTGGTGGTGGAACCGTCTCGAGGTGCCCGAAGGGGATTGGTGGCATTATGGTGGGGCTGCTACTATTGGTCTCATAGATAGCCCCTCATAGATAGCCCCTCATAAATGGTCCCTCATAAACTGGAGCGTCAATTACGAAGATGTACGGTTGCATTTTACTGCAAGACACAGTTTTTCCCATCAGACCCTGCCGAGTACACACGGCTGTACAACTCATATATACTCGAAGCTCTTCATTGGTGTTCTAACGACAAATTGTAACGACATATGTGTCGCGACATTTGCGTTCATCATTGAAACCTAAGCTTCCAAATCGAGCGCGAAAATTCTCGAAGTAATGGTAGTTAAAAGAGGTCCCATTCTTGGTAACAAGGAAGATGCCAACTTCAACGAAGCGTTAAAGCTATATGATTCCAAGCAGTACAAAAAGTCGCTCAAGCTTGTTGACGCAAATTTGAAGAAGAATTCTAGCCATGCTGAATCTCTTACCTTAAAAGGTTGTATCAACCATTTTTTGAATAATAAATCTGAAGCTGAATCTTACATCTTAAAGGGTTTGAATAAAAGTCCAGACAATTACATTGTCAACCACTTAGCTGGAAACTATTACAGAAACATCGAAAACTATCCAGAAGCTGAAAAATGGTTGAGACTGGCCGTTGAAAATGGATCTCCCAACAAGCAAATCTTGAGAGATTTGTCAAGCTTGCAAGTTCATATTAGAGATTTCAAAAACTTGGTCAATTCCCGTCAAGGATTCCTTGAATTTCAGCCCGGATACAGAGCCAATTGGACTGGAGCAGCTTTGGCCTTACACTTGAATAAGAATTACAAAGGTGCTATTTCAACTTTAACCAAAATTGAGTCCATCATCAAACAACACTTACAAGACCAGGATATGTATGAACAGAGTGAATGTCTTTTGTACAAGAATGATATTTTGTTTGAATCCGGTCAAATTGAAAAAGCTTTAGACCTGTTACACGAAGATGAGCCTTATATCAAAGATATGTTATCTTTCCAAGAATATAAAGCTAAATATTTGATGGTTTTAGGAAGAAATAAAGAAGCATCTATTATCTATAGAAAATTGTTGCAGAGAAACCCTGACCATATTCCTTACTACAAAAACTTGGAAATTAGTCTTGGAGTCTTGGAGCAACCCCTCGAGAAGAGAATCAAATTGTATGACAACTTATCGAGATTTTACCCAAAGGCTGATCCACCAAAGTTTTTGCCTTTAACGTTTATCCCCTCTACTCACCCAGATTTTAAATCTAAGGCGTCAGCTTACGTTTTAACTCAATTGAAAAAGGGTGTCCCAGCAACATTTGTTAACATCAAACCAATTTTGAAGAACACCAAGAAATTGAAGGTGATTGAAGAGCTTGTTTTAGATTTCTTCAACACAAAGTTATCTGAATATGATCCAACAGTTAAAGTTTGGGCTCTTTACTTTTTGTCTCAATTTTATCTCTTCAAGAAGGATATCGAGTCCGCCAACAAATACATCGATGATGCTTTGACTCACTCCCCAACTTTAGTTGAATTGTATATCGTCAAGGCTAGAGTTTTGAAGCATTTCAAGAAGTTTCAAGAAGCCAGTAAAATCATGGATGAAGGTCGTCAATTAGATTTACAAGACAGGTTCATTAACTCCAAGGCTACAAAATATTTCTTAAGAGCCAATGATATTGATAAAGCAGTCGATTTAATTTCCATGTTCACCAAATTGGATGACAATGCTGTTAATGGATGTAAGGATTTACATACCATGCAAGCTAATTGGTTCATTACTGAAAGTGCTGAAGCCTACAGAAGAATTTACCTCGAATACGAAGCACAATTGGCTGAAGTCGATAAAACTCCCGAAAACGAAGAGTTGATCAATGACTTGACCGATAAAATCGAAACAAATAAAGGTTTGGCGTTGAAGAGATTCACCGCAGTGGATAAGATTTTCAAGATTTTCTATAATGATCAATTTGATTTCCACTTCTACTGTCTTAGACGTGGTACTCCTAGACACTACATTCAAACTTTAACTTGGGAAGACCAAATCCACAGTACTCCTATTTATGTTAGAGCTATGAAGGGGTTGTCTGCAATGTACTTTGAGATCTATGAACAACAACAGCAGAAGAAAGGAACTGAAACTGATGAAGATGTCAAGATTAAGAAGAACAACAAGAAGAATAAAAAGGCTAAAGCACAATCGGTGAAACAGAAAGAAAACTTGATAGCCAAAGTCGAGAGTGAAAAAGATGATGCAGACCCGCTTGGCACCAAGCTTTTATCCGATCTTGTCAACAACTCTCATGGGGATATTATTCAAAACTTGATCAAATTGACTTCGCCTCTTATTGCTGAAGCAAAAGACTATCAATTCACCTGGGAGTTATCTTTTGAATTGAATTTGATCAAATCAAAGTATATTTTGGCATTCCAGGCCATCAAAAGTTTGAACAATATTTTGAACCACCATGGTAAGACCAAGTTGAAGTTGACCCAAGTCTCCAATAGAATTGAAAGGTTAGCTAAAACTATTGCTGGCGACAAAGATGTAAACGATGCCATCATTAAGGTCGTCAAGATGGGATTAGCGTCTTCATTCCCAGACTACGAAGATACTTATTCAGCCTATTTGTAGAAAGATTACTGGTGTAGATAGAATACTCATATTAATACATTGGGTAGCAAAACTCCTATTTAATTATCATATATTAAACTCCTATGTGCTGATCCATGTATCCACCTGGCTCCTGGCAACACTACTAGCTAAATTAAGTGTTTGCTTGCCCAATGGAAAATAACTGACAGTGTACCAAATGGCACTTATCAACTGAACCACAGCGAATATTATACTCAATAACGTACTCCTCAACCCAACACTACATATTAATGTCATAATGATACTGGTTATGAATACAATGCTGAATATGATTCTGGTGGACAGAAATAAATGTAACATGTATGCCTTAAACCCCTGTAATACCCCAAAACTAACCAAGAATAAAATGGATCCTAAAGACCACAATAACGCAAATTTTCTAGGCTTCAATGACAATATTGGGAATAAAAATATACAGATCAAGTAGCAACATACAGACCCCCCGAATGTCAATGCAAATATAAGCATCCTATCCCATCTGCTCAATTCAAAATATCCTGGCTCAGTCGTTACGTAGTTTTCTTCATCTTCTAAGTACACTGAATTGTTTTTGAATGGGTTCAATTTTTGCAATCTGCCAGTAAATGAAGAAGTCTGGTTTGGTTCTGTTACTGGTGGTGGCAACAGCTCTTCAGTTGCTAATGGCGAGTAATTGGTGTTAAACGATTTAAAGAAGTTCATGATTCAAGCTTTAACATTTCGCGTTTTCCATTTTCAGTTATAAGCCGTTAACAATGTCAGTCGAGGTTAGCAGTACACAAAAGCAATTCATATCATCGTATCTCCCATTGATCTCGCTCTCAGATGATGTTCCTATATCTGAGTTTAACCTGGTACATAGCTACGGTAACTTGAAATCTCTAGGCCCATCCTTACCTGTGTTTAAAGTTCCATTCCCTTCTGTTTCATCTGCTTCCAAGGTAAACTTATCTTTCAAATCCATAAAGCCTCCTCACAAGTTCCTGGAAGAATTGAAGGATTTCTCTGACACTTCAAGCATCTTCCAGGTGAAGTCTGCCCTTATTGATACTTTGAACTTACCAGTTAAACCTACTGATATAAAGCTTTTGATCAAGGGTAAGGTCATCCAAGACTCAACCATTTTGTCTTCCTTGGACTCCCATGCTTTTATGTGCATGATATCTGCCCAACCACAAACTCCAGCTAAGCAATCACCTAAACCCACTCCTGCGGCTTCATCGGACCTTGAAGATCCAGAACTCGAAATTGGAACTGTGTCTACCGTCTCTGAGGATGCTTGGAACAGTATATACAGCATTCTCAAAGCTGACTTAAAGAGTGAAGAAAGAGCTTCAGAATTCATATCAAAATTCAAGAGTTCTACGAAGACTAAGTAATCAATAACATAATTCATTAAGTATTTAAGAATTCCATTTACGACTTATAATATCAAATATCCGTTGTCCCTCGGGCTTCTCGATTCGTCTCTCATGAAGATAATAGGCACAAGCACCTACTCCCACGCCGATAAGTGGATCCACGTATCGACCTACCAAGTACTTGTACATGATTGATTTTTTTTTCAACTCGCACCAACGTTAAAAAGTGATTTGACTTTGCGGAGCCGTTTTGAAATATAAAATACCTTTATTTTCCTATAAAATGCTAAACCAAGCTTCCTTTTGATGCTTTCCTACTGAATCTTTTCTTCATCTTATTGCTGATATTGTTGTTCCAGGCAACGCCGCTCATAATGGATCTATGGAACCCATAAACATCATGGATATCATCCTCACCTCTAAGTAGTTTCTTCTCATGCTCATTCATTTGTGGATGGATTACCGAATTGGTTCTAGTTTTAATTTTTTGCCTCTCTTTGGCCACAAACTCTCTACATTTGTTGATCTCGTCTTGTGACAATGACCCATACCCGTAGCCGCCAATCTTCTTAAAACAGTTATCCACCAAAACATTTGGATCTATAAGTGTTTTGGGATAACTTTGCATGAACTGAAATAATTCAACCTGTTCCATTTCGGAGTTTTTACTTTTGATCCTTGACTCTTGAAATTCTTCACTATCAAGACAGGTCTTACATAATGTAAGAGAAAACCGAAACAAAGTCTTTGATCCTTCATACCATAAGATATCCCAGATTCTAAGAACACTCTCGATGGGTAAAATACCTACAAACACCGACATGAACCATGAGGAGGTCACAAGGGTAACTGGAGGTAATTTGTTAAGGACCTTATCTTCTGAAAGAATCTCTCCTTCAAAAGTTTTTCCTAGCAACGACCACAACAGAGGAATGTACTCCTTAATACACAACATTAAAACTCCTTGGTCAGTGTGTACACCCTCGAGGTTCTTTGAATGAACTTTTGGGATTATCCGCTCTGTAAGTATAACTAACATCCAGAAAGACCTCTCTTCACTCATAAACAATAATAGCATTCCCGCTAAGAAATTCAAAGACTGACAGTAACCGATTTGTGGCTGGTAATGAGCAAACGCAACCAATACTCTTCTAAGCGACCTGATCATAGGTGAATCAGCTACTTGGTCATCCTTGTCTATTGTTTCAGATGAAACAGATTTGTTCTTTGATAATAAGGCTTCATTAAAGTGGATGTTGTCAGGGAAAGTTCTATTCAAGTCACGTTCAATGACTTCTGTATCTTTGTTTTGTAAATCCTTTGTGTCCCTCACTATCTTATCATAGATGCCGACATTCTTATTCAATCTATCATATCCTCCAGCATAAAAGAACCAGGCGCTGCCTCTCCATTCCGCTGGTATACCTTTCCTTACCAATTTTTTCACCTTGTCTGATTTAGGAGGAAACCGAGTAACGATCGAAGATTCATCGTCGAGCTGTAACCCATTAGATTTCATCAATAAATGCCACTTTTTCTTTCTGCCCACCAAAAATTCTGAATATTCTATGAACCACTCGTTATAGTCTTGAGTTGTGATATTCGAATGAACAGATGACTTCTTAAACCCATACCTGTCATAGTCACTTTTCATGATCTCTTTGATAGAACTGCTGTCTATAGGCTTGACGAACAGTGCTCTTTTAGCATTGGCAAGAACCTCGCTTCCAATGCTATCATCCTGGACAATTGTTTGGGCGGCGTCTTGTTTTTTTGATTCTCCATCTGCACTATCATCTGAATCGTTATCATATATGTCAAGTAACGAGTAATTGTTGGAGTAATTGGAATGCGACCTCAGATGTGAGCCAGCCTCTCCATTGCCTGAGCCTAGGTTCTTCTGGCTATCCCTTTTGCCATTCTCATTTCTTGTGGTGCCACTCTTTCCAGGCTCGAGAAAAGTGCCATTGATTCTGGCATCAAGGCCCATACTAGTGATTCAAAGTAATTATCTGATCTTATAATCAATTATGAAACTGCGCGCAAATCTGCTATCAAAACTTCTAAACACAGTTTATACTATTATATGTCCTGGAGAAACTCAAGGTGGGCGTCTGTCCTGATGCCGTCTTGTCGGGAGATCACTCTACCCCCTGGGGTACTAGTGTTTGACGAACCAGGCCATTTTGCCTCCATAAGCAAAGCTTATTATACCATGAAGTGTTATGAAAATGCAGTGCCTATGCTCAGTACAAATAATGGTAAAATTCATAGTATGTTGGCGGCTAATTTACCAGTAGTAGAGGAATCATGGCGAGATTTTACTCAACGTCACACCAAAGGATCGTTCGAGTACAGTGTGGTTCCAATCATATATTCCATTTCTGCGCTGGCTGTTATCACCTGGTTTTTAACATTATTCATCGTCACAAACTATACTATAAAGCCGCTGTTTTTGCTTAAGCTGTCAACCGTACTATCGTCAATATTTCTTCTTATTGTTGTCGGGGTTTCAATTCATAACTTGCATGTGCAACAGAAGGGCGGTTATTTATCAGGCATGATGCTATTAGACGCCATTAATAGCCCTCTATACCTCGAAATAATTGATCTAATAGTGGTGATTCTACTTCAAATAAACCAAGTTCAAGTTATCATGAGATTATTTTCAAGACAGCGAGATAAAAGAATAACTCTTGTGGTCGGTAGTATTGCAAGTTTAAGCTCTCAAATTATTTGGGCAATTGCCAAATTTTACGAATTCCCTGGCAACAGTGAAGCAGGTGACATTTTGCCTACATTCATCTATCTTACCAGAACTAGTATGGCCATTTGTTATGCATCATTAATAAGCGTATTTTTGATCCTAAGAATTAATTATATCATAGCTAACAAGCATATTTGGCTCATGACAGTCTTAACATTTATTGTCATATATGGTCCGGTGGCATTTTTCATTGCAGACGTGGCTAACGCATTTGTGTATGAGCTTTCCGAAATCTTCTCTGTTGTCACATACGTTGTATGTGTAGTGATACCTTGGGAATGGTGTAACAAGTATAATTTAATTATGAAGACCAAGGAGAAGGAAGGGGTATTAGGAAGGAGATTCTATGAGGATGAGTATTATGAGCTTGATGGCCTCGAACTCTTTGCAGAGGAAGACGATGGCCAAGGTGATGAAAACAACAATAATGATGGTCATGGTCATGCTAATGATAATAGTAATAATATTCCAAGACATGGTAAGGGACGCTATGTTAGTGTTCCACATAAAGGAAAATCAAAAGCAAAAGTGACAAATTTTTACGAACAAACAAAACAGACATTTGTGGATATAACAGATGCGATCATTGCAACGGGTTTTGCAATTCCCAGGTCCACTAGTGTACCAACGTCTGCAGCTCTGTATAACAATCAAAATCATCGACAGGCCGAGGATATACCTCTTGAAGACCTTGACAACACAAGAAATGATCAAGAAAGAGAAATACAAGCAGTGGATCATACCACCAGAAATAGAAGAGATGTGTTTGTCTATTCCACAAAGCAGGTCGCAATTGAGTTCAGTGATAACGAGAATGAACCCTAACGAATATAATGTTAAATAAATTAATGAATCTTATGAAATCTATGTTATGATTAACTATTTATAAATCTATTCTTTTTTGTCGTGTCCCCTCTTTGCTATTTCCAAGCTTCTCTCTTCGTATCCAGGAATGTGGATATACTCTATACCATTACTTCTTAACTTGTTTTCGCTGCTGTTGTCTTTAACGAAATCTGCTGGCTCAACAACACCAACAAAACATGTTTTGATATTCGTTTGTAAGATTCTATCTGCACATGGAGTATTGCCACTTAGCCTGAATGTGCAAGGTTCCATGCTAGTATATATTTCTGCTCCCTTGGGCGGCATTTCCCCAGTCCTTTTGCGGTACTTCTCTAATGCACACTGTTCAGCATGTGTATTACCAGGAAGTTCTCTGGTGTGGCCTGTTTCCAATACTTCACCGTCAAAGACTAAAACTGCACCAACATTGAATTGTGTTTGTGTTTCTCCACATTTCTCTGCTTCTTTTAAAGCCAACTCCATAAACTTTCTATGAGGCTCTAAAGCCCAATCAGGGTAGCCTGTCTTATAAGTCCAAGACTCATCTGCTGCACTATATCTATACGCATGCAACCATAAATCAAGGTCATTTGGTCCAGGATCTGTATACAAGTCACTATCACAAATAGAGCACTTTTCTCCTGTCAACACCTCACCATCTTCGTCTTTATGGTACCATGTTGAAACAGCCTTGTCTTTCCCAATTCTATCCAACCTCTCCATTACCGTTCTGCTATCAAATACATTATCTTTCCCTAAGTTGGGACCCCAAACATACTCATTCGAGTAAATAGGATCGTTCGCAATAGGATGACCCAAATATTGCAAATGAACCCTAAGCTGATGAGTTCTACCGGTGAATGGTAAGCATTTCACAATAGAAGTATTGGACTCCTTGTCATATGATACTCTTATGAAAACAGTTTTTGCATCTTTGCCTTCTTTTTCATCAATAATATTCAACCCCATTTTTGGTGAAAGAGTCTTCAATGGCTTTTCAACGGTGATTTCTTCAACGGGGAACTTTCCAACAACTCTTGCTAAGTACTCTTTCTTGACGCTTCTATCTCTAATCTGCTGAACGAATGCATCAGCACCTTTGGCATTCTTCCCAAGGAACATTAATCCGCTGGTCAAGCGGTCAAGTCTATTACAAGGATGAACCACTTTCCCAAACTCATGCTGGAAGATTTTTGTTATAGTATTATATCTGTATCTACCTGTTGGATGAACAGGTATACCAGAGGGTTTATCAATGGCTATGATATCATCGTTCTCGAATATGACTTTTATCTTTCTGGAGCTGACTGATGGTTCATGTCTATGAGCCCTATGGCTGATAAGGTCGCCATTTTTAACAACCGAATCTAGGTTAGCAATTTTTTTATTCAAGGTGACTTGGCCAGAACCAATGGCCTTTTCGTAGAAACTTGCACTTTTGTCTCTAAATTCATCAACAAAAATATCGAGTAGCTTACGGTCTCTCCATCTCAATTTACAGTATGTCAAGTACGTAAAAAAATATGGAGGTACTCTTCTCAATCTTCCATCAACAACGTAGCTAGCTCCTTCTGATTCTTCTTCTTGTATAGTTTTGGATTCTCGTAACGTATTTGTAGAATCATTGTAATTTTTCCCGTCTAATTGCTCATAAGCTGTCAAAGTAGTCTTGTCTATAGTCTGCTGCCTAATTCTAAAGCCATTACCGTCCCTTGATTTGGGCTTACGGTATCCAGAATCCTCTGGTGGTGTTGATGCTTGACGCTTTGGTCTAGCCAGTTTCGGACTTTCAGAAATCATTTTTTTCAACAGTTGTAGAAAAGACCGAAGTATCATCCAACTGTCAAATTGCAGATGAGTTCAAGATCCGATTTCGAAATATGTTTGATCGCGAATAAAGAAATTTACGGGTTTTGTGAATTTTGCATCCATTTAAAAATAAGATTATGATTTATATAATTCCTTGCTTTTTCAATTGGATATAGTCTCGTTCGGTCATGACATTACCCTCTTCATCTTCTACTTCTATAGCGTCTTCGATTTCACCTTCTTCAAGTCTTGTTTGCCGTTTTACTGCTTCCCATAAAGACTGCGCTTCCTCGATCTTTGTAATACTGGAAAAAAGATGGATCTTGGTTGAATCAATACCTAGGAACTTTAAACCACGTTGATGCTTTACTGAGCTGAAATGCTTTTCAAATGCTGACCTGCCCTTATAGCTGATATTCCCACATATTTCACATTCATAGCTATGGTGCAAGCCTTGAAGTTTATATAGCCAGTAAGGGATAGGAGTTCCATCAGCCCCAATGGGTAATTCCTTAAAAAGCTCCTTATCCTCATCATCAGAACCGTCACTTTCTCCGACACCAGACAGATCTGAATCGGCCGTTGTATATTCAGAGTCTTCACCAGCTTGTTCTGAAAGTTCTATCATTCTCTCTCTCTCTGTCATTCCTTGTTGTCTTTCATTGTTGGTGGCAGTCTCATCTATAGTGGACTGTAAGTAATTGGCAAACCATTTTATCTTGAATATGTGTTTCTGGACAGTGTTGGAACTCGAAGAAGCTCCTTGTTTAAGCGAGTCCGTTCTAGATGTTTGTGTGACGGGTTTATCAGTAGCTACACTACTGGAGGCAAGTTTCTTCTGATTTTTCTTATGTTTTTTCCCCTCTAAATGCCCTGTATAGACAGATTGCTTGGTGAATAGTTTGTCACAAGCCTCACAATATACTTCACCGTTTTCATTTGCGGTACCATCTTGACAACTCTGTAAGAATTCCTCCTCAGATCTTGTCACAAGTTGGTTGTAATCACCAAGGGGATCTCGTCTATAGACGAAGTTTTGAAGATATTCACTTAGCTCTTTAAGGTACTGGCTGAAACCTGCCCCGTTTTTTAGTTTCTCGGTAGATATGTTTTGAAACTCTCGGAGGTATTCCAAATAACTTTTGGAAACTCCAGTCAATTCCTTGTACGATTCATGGAACCTATGTAAATCTAGGAATTTTCCGTAATGCTCCTCCGGGGTAAAAATTATATTGATGTTTAATTTTCTTGAAGCTTCTTCGCTTAGAACATACTTTCTTTTAACTCTGAGCTTTCCCTTCTTATTGGTCACCACCTCGTTCAACGGGGTTTCAGAGAACATAGAATAAATTGACTTCAAGTCTTCATCGAAGGTGGCCGAGTTTTGGTTCTTAACCTCTTCGAAGAGCTCATCAAATAGCTTGAAATTGTGTTTTGGGTCTTCTATTGTATCAATAGCATCTTGGACTCTTCGTTTGTCGAGCATTTTCAACGACTGTTCATGCTCTAAGTATTTACTATGAAACAATTTAAGCTCATGCTTCTGGAGAGCGGTCTGCTTGTGGGACACCATCGATTTTGTAGTTAGAATATCATTCTTCTTCCTTATTTTATCAGGAATCAATGCAGGGTTTTTTATAAATCTCTTATGCGTGGCATCTCGGATAACATCGAGCTCCTCCAATTTGTGACGTTGTAATTCTATGAACTGAGACATGTAGAGATGAGATAACACTACATCTTTTATCGCACCGCGAAAAATATCTAACGCAGCAAACATGTCAGATCAAAAGGTCGCTTCTGGCACAAAAAGGGCTGGATTAGACTTGTTTCTATTCACTTACAATTGTGCCAAGACAAGCATAGATAAGGAAAGGTTCATTGATAAGGTTTCAAAAGTGCTTCCCAAGGATCCTGTGGGGTTGTATGTTTTTGGGGTTGAAGAAGCATGCTCCATAATCGACGGATCCTCACACTCTTCAGCAAACCCTGAGTTTATTACCTTGAACCAAATATTCTTGGATACATTGAATCATAAGTACGCACGAGATGTGAATTTCCATACTGTAGGGATATCTCATATAGGTGCCATTGGTGTATTTGTGATCACCCCTTACCCTCTGCAAATTACCAAGGTGAGAACCGCAACCAGCGGGTGTGGATACCTATATTCATCCATGAAAGGGGCAGCAGCATTGCGTGTAACTTACAAGCCTTTGAAATCCGATGATTCTGTTGACTTGACTTTTGCCAATGCTCATTTATCTGCTTATGAGGGCGAATCCTACTGTAGTAAACGTAAGAATGAAGTGATAAAACTCATGAGATGCTTGGATTTTGGGGATGGGTTCAGTTTCTTGAAGCCGGGAAGTCATGCGTTTTTCATGGGGGATTTGAACTTTAGAACCGTCAAAGATATTAAACAAAGTACTCAAGTGGTGGAAGAGTTGACGTCCCTACAAGATCAATCTGCTACTATAAGTCCTGCACTTGAAGAAATGGTGCAAAAATATGATGAGTTGAGTGAAAATATTCGAAACGATGAAGTTTTTATGGGCTTTACTGAAGCATGTATTACATTTGCACCCACTTACAAGTACAACATAGGTACTGCCATCTACAATCCAAAGAGAAGCCCTTCATGGTGTGATCGTATTTTGTACCAATCCACTTATAACGTCAACCATAAAATGAAACGCGAAGATCAATTGCCGCAAATTCATGAATATAATAGCTTGAAAACTCTTTTGAATTCAGATCATCAGCCGGTTTACTTGTCTATTACACTCCCATTTGAAGCTCCCGAGAGTATTGTATCCAGTACTGGGTATCTAAAAATATTACCTAACGATCAGGTGATAGACCACTTTCATAGATCTCAAAGCACCGATTTGGTGGACACTACTAGTGGACCTACACAGATTTATATCAAGGCAACTAAGCTTGACAGACTTGTTTTTTACTACATCACACCTTTCTCCGATTCCGTTATCGGCAATACGTTGTGGCTCACCACCACTCTGAGTGGTCGTTTATTAGTTTTATTCGGAATTCTCGTTTTGGGAAGCCTATACGTTTTCTTTACCTGAGCGTGAGGCTCAAGGCTTCCGCCCTTATGCGACGTTTACCGGCTGGGTATAAATATGAAGGAAAAGTATGTATTAATTTTTACTCAACTATTTGGCTGACTTTGAATGCACATCTCAATCACAAGTTTTTCTTGCTAACACTTGGATCCATTCTTAAGTATGATTCTTCTCATCACACCCATCTTCCATCACTACCCGAAAGATGAGCAAAACCTGAAGTTTTGGGTCTGCCACATATAAATCATGATTGGATAGCGCTGAGGAAAAAATTCTACACGGCGATCCATTTTCGCAGACCCCTGTCTTGAAAGGATAGAGCCTGCATAACGGGATGAGATCCTCAATTTTCGGGCCATCCTCTCTACCAATTGCCGTATGCAGTTAGGCATCAGAACCCAAAACCTGTTCAAACAAGACATAACATCACTATTTTCCCTTTAATAGCCGGATTTTACAAGCTTCTCTCCATATAAAAAATTAGTCAGTAGATTTTCTTATGGTTGCACCAGAATTCATCAACTTTGATAATTTTTAACTCTCATGTCTGCATTAAATACTGGAACAGACTTGACCAAGGCTGAGCCAGAAATTATAAAGTCAACCTCTGATCTTGACTCACAAAAGCTTTCAAATACATCTCTGCTGGATATACGAAGAGATACATGGTGGAAATCATTTAAAAATGGCTTTAAACCAGCCGATGAAGGTATTCACACAGTAGATACTTCCAATCTCAATGACATCGAAAGAGCAAATGAAGGGGTTGAAAAATCAGCTTTAGTGAAAGATCTCCAAAATAGACATCTTCAAATGCTCAGTTTGGGTGGAACTTTGGGAACAGGTTTATTAATTGGTTCAGGTTCTGCTTTGGCTACCGGGGGGCCAGCTGCATTAATCATTGGTTGGGGTATCATAGGTACTATGGTGTTCAATACAGTCCATGCATTAGGTGAGCTTTGTGTGGAGTTCCCAGTGAGTGGTGCTTTCTCAAGTTATGCCACTAGATTTATAGACTCTTCTTGGGGGTTTGCAGTTGGTTGGAATTATGCAATTATGTGGTTAGTGGTATTCCCATTAGAATTGGTGGCAGCTGCAATTTCTATCCAGTTTTGGAACTCCGACATTAACCCAGTAGCATGGGTAAGCTTATTCTACCTTTTAATTGTTGTAATTAATTTGTTTGGGGTCAAAGGTTATGGTGAGGCAGAATTTGTCTTGTCATTATTCAAGGTGGTAGCACTTACTGGGTTCATCATTTTGGGGGTTGTGTTAGTATGTGGTGGTGGACCAACCCATGAGTTTATTGGTGATAGATATTGGAAAAACCCTGGTCCTTTTGCTCATGGATTCAAAGGGGTCTGTTCAGTTTTTGTAACTGCTTCATACAGTTTGGCAGGCTCTGAGTTGGTCGGT
Organism: Yamadazyma paraphyllophila; assembly: GCA_030563605.1. Classification (NCBI taxonomy): domain Eukaryota; kingdom Fungi; phylum Ascomycota; class Pichiomycetes; order Serinales; family Debaryomycetaceae; genus Yamadazyma; species Yamadazyma paraphyllophila. The sequence goes on from JAJMJO010000017.1 coordinate 136,103, forward strand.
CTTGCAGCATCTGAATCCAAAGACCCCGCTAAAACATTACCAAAAGCCATCAGGCAAGTCTTTTGGAGAGTCTTTTTTTTCTTTTTCATAACCTTGACAATTGTCGGATTACTTGTTCCATACAACTCAAATAATTTACTTGGATCTGGTTCTTCAGTGTCACCATTTGTCATTGCCATTAGAAATGCAGAAATCAAGGCTTTACCTTCTATCTTCAATGCGGTGATTTTAATCTCAGTTACTTCTGTTGGGAATTCTGCTGTTTATGGATGTTCTCGTACCATCCAAAGTTTAGGGGCCCAAGGTTTAGCTCCTAAGTTCTGTGCTTATGTGGATCAAAAGGGAAGACCATTAGGTGGCTTAGGTATGGCTGCTGTATTTGGATTATTATGTTTCCTTTCAGCTTATGATAAACAAGAAGAAGTATTTGGCTGGTTATTAAGTGTTTGTGGGTTACTGACAATTTTCCTGTGGCTCAATATAGGTATGTGCCATTTAAGATTCAGGCAAGCACTCAAATTCCATGGAAGAAGCACAAAAGATCTCACTTTTGTATCTATGGGTGGAGTCTGGGGTTCTGTCTACAGTATCATTTTATTGATATTGGTATTGATAGCACAATTTTGGATTGCATTATTCCCTATCGGTAGCAAAGGTGAACCAAAAGCCAAAAACTTTTTCCAAAATTATTTAGGGGTGTTGGTAATCCTCTTTTTTTATGTGGGTCATAAAATTTATGCAAAAAATTGGAGATTATATATACCTTTAGATGCTATAAAATTAAATTAATTGTTTCATACCAAATGCAAAATTTCATTAGAGACTTGTTTGGCGATTTTTCTTTTCTTGTTTTTGATCCTAGTTAGGGTTAGTGGCAGAGATTGAATTTCTAGCAAAATTATACGTACCAGTTTCTTATCTGTGTGTGTGTAAGACTCGTAGATTTAGCAACGGTTTCAATAGCCTCTTGCCGTATAGGTGACTTCTCAGAACACAACAAAAACCATTTTTCGAGGTAATCAGTCTGTTCTCTTGTGAACCTCTGAGTTTCGGAGATCTCATTGGTATTCTTGAAGACTAAGGGCTTTAAAGTCTTGTTTTTATGATTCAATTGAATACCAGTAGCCTGGAGTTTTTGACGTTCAGAAATTATCAAAAGTAACAATGACACTAATTGCTGGATTCTATCAATTTTTAATAACTCCTCAAGACTTAGATTACTGCAATCAATAGATATTATGGTATACGTGCATTTTTGGATCAGCTGTTGAATGACTTCTAAGTCCAAAATCTTTTGGGCACATAATAAACCTAGAATAGTTTTAAGGGAATTTTCTGCTGAATCGAAGGGATCTGACGTATCTTTAATATACATATCGTGTGTGTGTTCAGCCCTGCTCTTTATCCCCAACATTTCAATGAAACTTAAATGTGACACTTACCTAAGCGGGGCTCTAGGTCGTGCGCCTTTAGGTCTCGTTTTCTCGCACTTTTTCTTTTTAATCAACTAGTATCTTGATCATGGGATTGACATCCAGGTTGAAGTTGAGGAAGGACAATAGCGAGGATTCCCTTGGGAATAATACTCAATCCACTGATGATGTCGATGAAATAGATAACGAAAATCAATCTATACTTCTTTCAATTATTGCCCAATTGCGGCCCGGCTCTGATTTAACTAGAATTACACTCCCGACTTTTATCTTGGAGAGAAAGTCCATGCTAGAAAGAATTGCAAACGCATTCTTCACTCCGCTGTTGTTATTAGAGGCCAACGAATCAAAAGACTCTTTCAGAAGATTCATGCTTATAACCATGTGGTATTTGTCTGGGTGGCACATTGCTCCCAAAGCAGTTAAAAAACCTTTGAACCCCGTGTTAGGCGAAGTCTTCAGTTGTTATTGGAATGAATTACCAGGCTCTAAAACCGCATACTACGTGGCGGAACAAACTTCACACCATCCTCCAAAATCATCGTACTTTTATCTTCTCCCTGAGCTGAAGATAAAGGCTGATGGGGTAATTGTACCCAGATCCAAATTCTTAGGTAATTCATCAGCAGCAATGATGGAGGGAATTGCAAAATTGACTCTTGGAGAGCACGATGAAGAATACACCATGACACAACCGAATGTGTATTGCCGTGGTATATTATTTGGTAAATTGAAGTACGAGTTAGGGGATCAAATGTTAATCAGGTGTGAAAAGCTCGGCTTAGAGGCAAACATCGAATTCAAGACCAAGGGTTTTATTGGTGGTGCATACGATGTTATTGATGGAACAATTAAAGATATCAAGACTGGAGAGATTTTGGCTAATGTCTCCGGTAAGTGGAATGAAGTGATGGAGATTATACCTGTCGATAGTAAAGTTGACAAAGTTAAATTAGATACCTCCAAGGCAGTTTTGCATAAACCACTCGTTAAAGCTTTAGAGCATCAACAGGACAATGAGTCGAGAAAGCTTTGGAAAAAGACCATCGATGCTCTTCATGATCGTGACCACGATGTAGCCACAGATGAGAAGTTTAAGGTAGAAGAGGAACAAAGGATAATTGCAAAGAAACGGATTGATGATGGTGAGCAGTTCGAACCTGCATTGTTTGAGCCGGCTGAAGGGGAGGTGCCTTTTGTTCTTAAAACGCCAATAGATGTTAGAAATGATGATCCCGCAAAGTTGACTAAAAACTTGTTAGATTTACACCCAGTAGTTGTTGAAGATAATTGAAATTGTTTAGTTCTTTTAATATACATTTATATACAGTAACATACAAACCTCGAAGTGTGTTTATTTTCCAACGCACTGCGAATCGAATAAAAAACCGCTGGGATCATCTACTGTCTTGAGAAACTATGGCAGACAGCGAACATCCATCTTTGTTGGGGCTTATAAACTCCGATGAATTCGATATAGCTCAATGCATTAAATACTTGAGGATGCATACCACTACGATTGGTATCCATCATTTTTTGATCCTGAAGCTTTCCAAGTATAGCTATGAGGAAATCGAGTTTTACATCCCCCAATTCATCCAGTTACTTATTTCATACGAAACGAATTCCATGGCGTTGGAAGATTTCTTGTTAGACTATTCTTCTAACTACCCACATTTCAGTCTAATAGTTTTCTGGAATTTACAAGCTTATATTTTCGAGCTCCGCAACGACCCAGAGTCTTATTCTTTTCAAACAGTTCGAAGATTCATCAATCAACTTCAAAACATAATGTTCAATACAGATGTTCCAGTAAGAAAGACCCATGAATTCAGGGAGAACCTTCATCCTGGTTTGATTTCGATAGGGTCCATTGCAGCTGCGTTTGCATTGCCAAATAGTTCTTTCTACACTTTGCCTGTTGTCAAATCTCAATCAAAGCAACAAAAGGCTTTTGTCTTTCAATTGGCAAACTTCCAGAGGGCACTAACGAAGAATCTTACGTTGAAGAACTTGCATGCATCAGATAACGACGACAGTAGAGAACAACGTCTTCCAGTTAATCTGCCAAAAGTATCACACAATTATGGTTTTCTTTCCGAGAGAAATAGTTCAAGCTATGCAAGAGACGAATCAGCTATTTCTTCTGAAGATGAAAGATTGTCTTTAGAATCAAACAGCATTGGTCATTTTTCCACATCTAATAAGTTAAATGAAATTGAGGATACATTAAAGATTAATACAACCATAAGGTCAAAAAAGAGCATAAATGGCTTATCAAGACATAAAAGTTTGGATTATGTTAGTAGGCACAGCGCCAACACAATGTCTCAGTCTTTGCCTGACTTAAGACATACCCAGGATTCTTCAGTAAGACCACATGTTTCCCCAGTTGAGTCTGAAGTTTCTTTGAACCTCACTAACCAAACACTTAACAGGGTTGAACCACCAATGAGAGCCAATTCTTTGTATCAACTGCAAAAAATATTGTTTGCTAATTATGCACGACAAGAAACCGACTTTATCATGTCCTTGCAGAATGTTTCTTTTAGATTGTCACAAATACCCAAAGAAGCCCGATTGTCGGCTCTTCGTGCGGAGCTTTCTATGATAAATGAAACAATTCTTCCTTCAGAAATCGATATTCCGCAATTACTTCCTATTACAAGTAACAGGAACAAGAAATACCACAAAATTTTGAAATTGAATGTGAATGAAGCATGCGTACTTAACTCTGCTGAGCGTGTGCCTTTTTTATTGTTAATAGAGTATTTGAGTGACGAGTTTGATTTTGATCCACAATTAGAGGGAAATCAAAAAATAATTTCCAGTTACACCAAAAGAAATAGTTTTGAAAAACCGGTAGAAACCGTCAAGGAAAAAGTGCAAGCATTGTCTTTGAACCAGGACAGTGTTTCCAAAGACTTTTCATTGAGGGATGCCGAGAACACCCCACTAGAAGAAGAAACTGATTTGGGGGACCTTAACTCGATAGGAAGAATGGAACCCAACAGTGATTTGAGCAAGTTGAAAGTACTTGAAACCAAGAGTATGTCACCAAAACTATCAGGGAAGACAGGAACACGTGTGGCAGAAATACCATCCAAGGTTCTAGCAAGCCAAATGAGAATTGCCTCCGTAATGTTACAGCAATTGGAGGATGCCGGAAAAGACGACACCGAACAGACATCTTCCATTAAAAACAGAATCATTGAATCAATGATATCTTTGCAAGACCAATTCGAGGCTATCAACTATGAAAAGTTAAACGAGCTAAAAGGGGATGATCCTAACGCTGGTGAAAGAAAAATGGAGAATGATTTCAAGCTTGGTGAAGATTGGGCGAAGAAGAAAATGAGGATTAAAAAGGGAAGTGTTTACGGCCATTTGAAGAATTGGGATTTATGTTCCGTCATAGCCAAAAATGGAGATGACTTGCCACAAGAAGCATTCGCTTGTCAGCTTATCAGCATTGTTTCTCATATCTGGAAAAGAGAACACGTCCCTGCTTGGACTAAGCGAATGAAGATCTTAATAACTAGCGCCAATACTGGTCTCGTCGAAACGATTAACAATGCAATGTCTATTCATTCTATAAAGAAATCCTTAACAGAGTACTCAATTGCTGGAGGTGATAACTCAAAGGGGCGCATTTTCAGTATCCTGGACTACTTTGAAAAGTTGTTTGGTCTGCCATCTTCAATAAAGTACAAAAAAGCCCAAGAAAACTTTTCAAGAAGTTTAGCAAGTTATTCCATATTATCATATGTGTTCCAAATCAAGGACAGACATAATGGTAACATTATGATTGATAATGAAGGCCATATCATACACATTGATTTTGGATTTCTCCTTTCTAACTCTCCAGGTAGTTTAGGGTTTGAGGCTGCTCCCTTTAAACTTACTCAGGAATACATTGATTTAATGGGGGGCCAAGCAAGCTCCAACTTTGAGCTCTTCAAACTGCTTTGTACGGAATGCTTCAAAGCTATAAGGACGCACGCTGATAGAGTCATTGACATAGTTGAATTAATGCAAAAAGATTCCAATCTACCTTGCTTCAATAATGGGGAGAATACTAGTGTGTTGCTCAAACAAAGGTTACAGCTCCACCTCAATGAAAAGCAAGTTGAGCTTTTTGTGGAGAATAATCTTATTGCTAAAAGTCTCGGCAACATGTACACTAGATTGTATGATCAATTTCAAATGGTAACACAAGGTATTTATAGCTAGTATATTTTTGATTACCTGTACATAAATTTGAGGAGTCGCATTTATCGCAAAATTAGCCTCACTACAGCCATGGTCCCACTCAAAGTGGTTCCAAAGTCTATGAGAACTAGGTTCAGAGCTGGAAATCCAACTAAGCAGAGGGCCAAGGATAAACCTAATATAACCAAATCTATCAAACAAACTATTTATTTAGGTCAAAGTTTGCCTCCCTTGCCTCGACCCTCACCGCCATTAAAAGCCATACTCATTAAATATAATCATGGATCGAGTACACATCAAGGTTCAAGAAAGCGAAATAGAGGTAAACGGTGCATAAACGCATTTATTGCTTTTAGGAGCTTCTATAGTCAATACATTTGTGGGGCTGATATACAACGGAAACTTTCTTCTGAGCTTGCAGACGTTTGGGAGCATGACGTTGATCAAAAGGTCTGGGAGACATACGCATCTGACTATAATAGACGGGGAGAAGGAAGACCATTCTTCCTGTGGCTATGTGAGGCATTGCACATTATCCCAGCAAGTGATGAAGGTAATACAGAACAGTTTGAATGGATGTCCCTCTCAATGGAAGACGTATTCATCAAATGAGATTTGCAGGTTATAGCTATTGGTTGGCAACAGGGACGGCCACTGAACTTTTTGGTCTCTTATGCGAGTTCACTTTCGAGTCCACTTTTCTCTTTTTAGACTGTTTGACTGGGCGTTTCTCACCTTCAGAGTAAACATCGTCAGGAAGATCGTATAATTTGACGTTTTTAATCTGAATTTTGTGTGTTTCAGAATTAAATGATTGCCAGCCCTTGCAAATATTATAGAACTCTGAGCATGGGTATTGAATATCGAGCTTTCTTTGTTGGCTACCATCGTTGTTTTTGTTTAAGTTTATATCAAGACCAATAAACAACTTTGTTATATGAAAACTACGTTCACCGTCAGAATTATTAGATGCAGGATCCAACTTATCTCCTTTATTTACATGCTCTAGTTTTGAAAGTGTTTCATCGCCAGATAATGTACCATAAGAATCCATTATCTCAGATGCGCCGCCAGAGCCGATTAAATAACTATCACTGAAATCTTTCACATACGGGTGTGCAACATCAATTCCAGTAGTTACTTCTAACTTTTGAACCAACAATCTTAACTTACTCTCGACAAAACCACTCCACTTTGAATGCTCCTCTTCGTTGGAGTTCGTTCCGATAACAATGCATAAGTAAAATTTGTACTTGAAGAAAAAATCATGCCTTTCAAAAAGATTGCCCCAATTCTTCGTACCGGACCTGATGTCTTGGACAATCTTCATACCTCTATCCAACTCAGATAATATGACCTTCTGTGTTGAATTAGTAATATTGTGAGTCGCACACATTGATGGATATGCTGGCGTTATTACAGGCATCCTATGATTTCTATCATTGGCGTAGAGACGAGGATTCCAAACCTTGACCTGTAATGGACCATCCTCAATTGGCTTCAATAAAACAGGCTGGGGCCAATTCCATTTCGTATAAATGTTAAAAAACTTCTCAACTATCACTGCCCCAACAGCATTGGGGTACAACTGGCATATTCTGGCAACCATCATAGCCCATGCCACCCCACCTGGAAACCCATACACATTACCATATACCGCTCTTTGTTGGGCCCACATCTTAATACATCTAAGAGCGTGTTTGAACACGGTCGGTTTAGGTACCAACTGGAGAATCTCATCAGTGACTCGTGTTCCATTGAGAGCTCGCATGTCCCGTTCATCAAGATTTTTGAGCAAATTCTTGTCATCTAAGGTCATATTTAAAGGAACTTGTGCAACATTTAAAGTTGCACAAATCAAATCAATCGATATACCATCGAACTCAATTTTTATGATAGGCACATATGCATCAGGAACTGAATTGATCTCTTCAAGTTCAGGTCTTTTTCTTATAAGTGCCTCGAAAACAGTGAAAAAATCTTCCCTAGTAATATGTTTAGGGACAATTACCAATGTATCGATATCAGACCCTGGACCGTATACACCAAGGCGGTACGAACCAAAAGTGAATATTTTTCCCCCGGCATCTCTAGCCATTCCATCACTCATATTTTTGCTTTTAGAAACCTCGTACACAAATTCCTGTACCATCTTTTGAAACAAGTTTAATATTTCAACCCTCTTTCGTGTTGCCTTTTCACTCTCGAAAGAGCCCCTTGTCTTCAACTCAGATATAAGTTGATCGTTCAAAGCTATTTCTTTAGTAGTCGGGTTCTCCGTGGAAACCGGATTGGTGACTCCGTAAACTTTTGAACTCATTTGTAGCTGTAAAAAGTTGGCGGGATTGAATATTCTTTCGCGACGGATTATCCTCACTGATTCTACGAATGACGATATTAAAGCGACTCATACAAGCTTGAATAATAACTCAGGAAATTGTACAAAAACTGACAGTATGGAATGTGAATTATTAAATATAATTTCTTTCGAATCGTGACCAACTATTTGGTACTATTTACAGTTCATTTTTCATCTTTACAGACCGAAAAAGTCTTCGTACAATCTTTTCAGGTAGATTCTTTTTTGAGCAATATGAACGAACCAGGTTCAACACATCTTCCAGAACTCCTTCGGGGTTAGATTCAATGATCACATTCATCAAAGTGACAACATTTTTGGTACTCATTTTATTTTTAAAACCATAATGAGCGAGATCAACTCTATAATTCTTGATTAAGCTTATCTTTTCCTTGGGCGCCAAATTAGAATGCATGATCCCTTCCTCCACGGCATTGGTCATATCCTTGTTCATATCACTCTTTCTATTTTTGTGCTGCTCCACGATACCAATCGTGATGAAAGGGTCTGCCCGAACTTCTGAAAACAAAATCAAGTACTTTAGATATGTTTTGTCAACCTCTAGCTCTTTCAAGAAATCACAAGACTGGGCGCTATCATCAAACCTGATAACAAATCTGATAATCTCAGACACCAAACTCTGAAATATGTAATCCAAGTACAGCAAGTTCCATTTTGTCATAGATTTCGTTATTACTAAATGCTTGTATATGGTATTCAAAGAAGTTATCTTTTCTTGGTCAGGTAGTAAAGAAATTGTTTGAGCTATTGCACGAATTGAATTATGGAAACCCCTTTTCTTTGCATTATCAAAACGCTCATGCTTGAGTTTATTGTGTGTTGTAAACGAATATTGTTCCACAATTTTTAGCAATATTATACCGATGAGACTTTCGTCACAAATATGGTTCCTTAAAACAATGCTTCTAAAGATTTCGAGAAGAGCAGGAACTCTATATGATGAGAAAGATGAAGAAGTCACATAATCCTCGTAAAGCTTCAAAATTTCCAACTTTTCATTTTGGGTTATTGGTATAAAATTTCTTAAACGGAGATGAAAATTCTTCGAGTCTTGAGTCATCAATAATGCTCTATGTATTGTTATCAGAGATCCTGGCTGGTATTTGAACCTTTTGATAATTTCAACATAAAGATCCAAGTATTTTTTTTTATGAATGGATGTTGTCATACAATTCAAACATTGCATGTATCCATCGTAGTCTATGTTGTTAATTACTCTTAATGCTTCTAGTAATGATTCAGGGTTGATTTGGTGATGATATGTGACAATAATAGGGGTGATCAAACCAGAAAGTCTGTGATCTATGCAAATATTAATCATTTTATTAATTGATGAACTCATGCCGTTAGCATCGTTATCTTGTTTCGACTTTATAAGTTGGAAGACCATATCTACCGGACATATTTCCAAGTCAATTAAGGTTGACACATCGTTATCATTTAGTTCAACTTCCAGAAGGAACTTCAAAAATTCGGGGTCAATATCAATCCTGGAGCCACTCAAGTTCTCAAAGAGATATGAAATCCATCCCGGAAAAACTGCCATTTTAGATAAATGCAGGAGACTTACTTTCAGGTATATCTTACTCCAGTCCAGGGAACTAAAGCTCTCCAATTGTGGACGAAGAAATACAAGCAATTCGTAACTGTTCATTTCAGACTCTTCCTTATCAGAATTTGGTAGAAGAGAGTAAGTGTTGATTGTTTCACTCATTTCAGTTTTGGATAGATCAAAATTGTGGGTGACACAATCTATAAGGACGCTCCTCAAAGACTGGTTCGAGATTATCTCTTGTGATACTAGAATTGCTCTCATAAATCCTACATGCAAGTTGTTTTTTTCCTGAAGCACATTTCCAATGATCAACACCAATTCTTCAAGATCATTAATAGTAGTAGTTTCATCCACGAACGTAGACCAAATTTCTTTGAATAAGTTATGGAATGCAAGGCGACTTACCAAGAGGTCTCGGATATTGTCATCAACCGTATGTTTATAATTCTCGATCAAATATATGTATAAGGCTGGGGGGATGTTTATTGGATTGAACGTTAAGGCTTTTCTTAATCTGCTGTGATCATCTATAGCTTCACTCAAAGAAGTTCGGATATCTTCACGAAGGTCAAAAGCGTCCCACTCTGATATACTATTATTAGTGTCTTGACTTCCAAGTGCTTTTGTAAGCACTCTAGACTCATTTTTGACAAAGTCCGTCAAGATCTTGGGTATCGATTCGATGAGTCCCCGATGAGGTTGGGGTGAAGAATAAAGCGGTTTTGAATGACACAAAGATCTGGCCCCTGAAATCATCATGTTAAGTTTGGGAGTGGATAATGAGCAACATCGGAGCCCTCCACTTAACCGGGCTATTAGGGATATTCTTTTGTACATGCTAACTCATCTGTCTTCTTATTTAGGTTAACCGCGAAAGTTGTATTTATTGAATGAAATGGCTCAGGTAATATGGAATTCTGACATCGATGTTTACAATTCTGATGTAATGCCCATTCCTGTGGCAAGATCAATTACGAAGTATTTGAAAATACCAGATCTATTGAGCTTCTCGTTGATTTCCAAGAATGCATATAAAACAGTTATGGAACCTCGAATATGGGTGTCTATGTTGAAGGAAATCGACTTGTGGAATGGGTATGCCCAAGGACAAGACAATATTTCTCCTGCTTCCGGATTCAACCCTTTAAACTGTATGAGTCCATTGATTTTCAAAATAACCACACCAAAAAAAAGAATATTGACCATTTACAGGTGCCTAAATAAGTACTATCTAGACATCATTTCAAACAAGTCATTTGATAAATTAAAGGTCTTCCAAGATTTTCAAACCCCTGAAGATCAATGCAGAATATTAAATAACCTTTTCAAGTATAGTCGATTAGATAAAGATGACGAAACAAGGTTTATGGCACAAGAGAAACTTGGATCATTATTTGAAATATTTGAGAATGCTTTATTAAGAGAGCTTGATATCCATTTCGATCTTGAGGATTATTCTACCATGAGGCGCTTTGTTAATGTTTTAATCGAACTTAATAATCAACAAACATTGACGGACTTCTTCATACAAAAAAGTGTCTTTGATAATAGTGAAAATATATTCAGTTCGCTAGAATATATCAACACAGAAGAATTCTTTATCAAAACTCTAGATGAGAATGATGACGAGATTTACGAATTAAATCAAAACAAATTCGCCTCTTTTATGGAGGATCTAGTTGTTGTATTCAACTACGAGTCGAAGGTCATTGATCTCATATTTCCAGCATCGATACCAATGATGTACAAAGTTAGCGAAGAATTGATCTTGAACCAATTAGCAGAACAATTTGCTGCAATTATTGACACATCCAAAGCCAAAAACTTATACTTGGCCACAGTACCATTTCTTTATCACAAAGCTAAACTGAACTTTATAGCTGTCTTGAATAAGAGTAGCAATTTAGGCGAAAATTATCAAGTCTTAATACAAGAATTGTTTGACATGCAATTTGAACAAATTGTTACTGATTATGCCCGTGAAGAAATTATAGCCTTCAAGAGGGATGCCCAGTCTACCATTCAAGATTGGAAAGATTCCATCAACAAGCGGGAACAGGAGACAACCCAGAATATTTTGAGGAACGTCAAGACTGAAACCAAAAACGACTTTTTGACTAGTTTCAAGAAAGCTTTTACAATTGGCAGTACCAATGTGGAAACGGAGAAGGAGTTTAATGAGGGTGAAAGTGAGTTCTATTCAGAGATACAAGCTAAAGAAAAGATCTTGACAGAAAACATGAAGTCTATTAAGGAAATTTTTAGTTTGAAACTAGCGATGCAAATCTTGAACGATGGGAAGAATTGCTTAGTGAGGATGCTCCATTTCGAATCATATACAATTGTGAGTATACGCAAAATGATTACATCATCCGTACAAGAGGTTTTCGTTTCCGTACTCGAACTGATTGGAAATGATCATTTGAAGCCGGGATTTGAAAAAGCATTGATATATCTAAAAACTTATAAACCTACCAATATTGTCCTGGAAGTCTCTGAACCCATCAGGCCATTAGTATTATTTTCAGACCTTGTGAATGTTGCTGATCTCATAACTCAAATGGTGGAGATATTTTATAAAGAGGAGCTTATACACAAGAATGTTATCAAAAATGAAAACTCAATCTTGAATCCATCGCTACAAAGGAAGAAGAAATTAGAGGAGATGGTTGATACCTATGTTGCAGATGGACTCAATATCGGAATCGACGTTTTGATCGATGAGGTTGAAAAGACTTATGTCTCTGTCGTAGATGACAGAAGTTACTGCCCACCTGCGAATGAGCTGAATGGGTTAGAAGGTCCTACTAATGCTGCCAAAAGAGTAGTACAGATTTTGGATGGGAATTTTGATTTACTTGTAGGATGTGCAGAGAAATCTGTGGTTGATGTGTTCCAGCAAGAATTGGCAGAGAGATTTTTTCAGGTTATTGTAAAAACGATCAAGTTATCAACTGTGTCTAACACCGGTGCTGTGACTCTCATTTCCGACTTGAATATTTATTATGAATGCATTTTCAGTCATATCAAGACAAACAAGAGGTTGATTCTTCCTTTGTTTCAATCCTTACAAAAGGTTGGCAGTATATACTTAATAAGCGGTGATGACTCTAAATCCATTGGAAAGCTTGTCAGCGATTTAAGTAAGTTTAACGGGATTTTTGGTCAAGAGGAAATTTATGAGTTTGTCCAGAGACGCGAGGATTGGACAACAGTAAAGAGAGACGTTGAGAAGATAATGTATGGGTTAAGTCTAGGGGAATGTATAATTGTTTAGCTGCAGTGCTGCTAGAAAAATATACGCATCGCATTCTTTTTTGTGTAGGTTCTTAATTGATGGCCCTCTATCACGCCAGGATTATCCCCAGAATCAAAAATGGGTGTTTGCCTTATGGGAATATCTTCAAAAGGTCTCTAAGTGAGGTGGAAAACAGCATCTGGCTGGCTAGTGGCGCTCCACAAAGGCTTCACAAAGTTCTGAAGCTTCTTAAACAAAAGTCAGTACCTTTCAGCTCCTCCATGCCCGACTGTGTAAGATTATATGAATCAGCCAACATATCACTATTTAATGATTTGTATTTAAGGTCTACAGACTTTACTACTCTTCTAAAGGATATATGTGTAAAGTTTTGGCAGTCCAGTTCAGTTAGGTACTTTATCTTTGGGGATCTAATACGATTATGGAGATCGGGTGACTATGTGTTACTACATAAGGTTTTAAAAGAGGTTTCCAAAGCAGGAATTCCCGAAATTTCTAACCAGTTCACATCAAAGGATGTTAAGCATGAATCAATTATGGAGCTTATTCGCTTTGCTGCATTATGTGGTGAGCCTCTTTTGGCGATTCTGTTCATGATTGATTACAAGAAAGGAGGTAATGAAATAGATAGCACAGTTCTGAGGATAGCATTAACATGCTTGACTGAGTACAGAGGGTTGGATACCCCTTATTATGTTTTCACGCTCATTCGCTTTATAGACAATTTTGAATCACATCCATTCACTGCTAAGGATTTGTCCAAATGCATCGACATATCGCTTTCTCGCAATACCGATTGCTATTTAACTGATTTACTTTTCTGGAAGTTGGAACCTAAAATCAGAATGGTCAAAGATACTCAAATCCTCCGAAAGCTGGTAAAGCTGCTTATTCTTATGAATCTCGCATCCGGCAAGCATATAGAAGGTTTACGAATATGGCAGGCTTTATTCTCAATGAATGATATCTTTGAAGATCCTGAAATACTAACATTGTTACTACGAAATGCCTCGGAGCTCGAAGCCAATCTTTTTTTTAATCTTGATTTGGACCTTTCAAACAAGGATATTTTAGATGCTTTACTCATATTGAGTGCTAAGTATCGTCCCAAACAGTTCAATTCTCTCCTTCCTTACGTTAAGTCCCCCGCCAGTCGCCTGACTTTGTCCGCTCTTTTGCAATCCTTCACTTTGCAAGGGAAACATGTCGAAGTTCAGAAGGTGATTCTGTTTATCCTGAAGTCTCAAGAAGGTGCTACTTCCGATGACATTAACATGCTCTGCAAGAGTTTATTGATGCAAGGCCTGATAGACCAAGCAATTAAATTGGCAGTGAAATCACCATTGGAGAAATCTAAGTTAGCTTATCTATCTATCTTTGAACATCTATTAAGTGATGGGATGATTGGAACACACAAACATCTTGAACAAAAAATATTTAACAGGCTAAGAAGAGTTGATGACAGTACTAAGGAGAAAATCTTTCCACTATTAGTAAAGCATATATCTAAGAAGGAAATCGGGGATGCTATTTCTATTTTAACTCCTTTATTAAATCATGCAAACAATTTCACAAAAAAATTTGCAAATGATTTACCAGACCTTGACAAGTATTCTATTCCAAATGAAATTTATGGTTGTTTGATTTTAAATAGGAAGAATATCAATGAAACATTGGTACAACTTTTAAAAGATTCATGCAAGAAACGGGACGTTGAGGCAATCAAGTGGTGCATTTCTGTATTACGAGACCAAGGTTTTTTGTTGAAAAGTTTACTTGAAATAGTGAAAGATACCAATAAAAACTTTTTCAACAAATTAATGAAGGATGACATTACTTCTAAAATATATTAAATTTTAATCTATATACATGTAACATACGACTAATGAATCATTAAATTATTTTTTTGACTTTTGCAGCTTCTTATCGAACAATTTACCACCACTTGCCACTTCTGTAACGTTCTGACTTAATATATTGATCAAATTGTCATTGTCACCAGAGTTTTCATCCTTCTTCAATTTATCCTTACTCTCTGAAAGTGAATCGAAGTCGGCGTATCTTTGTTTGAACTTGTTTACCTTTCCTGTGGCATTTGGATCAACAGCAACCAAATCAGATCTATTAGGATTCCATAATGTACTATTTCTTTGGTCATTAATCATTCTTATTTCATCCTTTGGTGCTTGTGATCTTCTTTTGATTACAGATCCATCGCTGAGCTCCACTAAAGTCTCAAATTGATGGAAAATAGCAGGCCTTGCTTTTCCCAATTTTATTTTTCTCATCACCCTCCTACTGGACAAGTGTACATCCCCTTTCATGGTAATTGTCCTTACAAAATCCTTCAGACTAAGCGCCCTATTTACCATTGAAGATTTGAACATGTTCTTTTAGTGAAAAATTCTATCAAAAATTTTTGTCGCGGAAAATTTGCTGAAAACTTTGTAAATACTTCTAAAACATGGCCTTTTCTTCTCAGACACCCACCATTGTGGTTTTGAAAGAAGGTACTGATACCTCACAAGGTAAAGGTCAAATACTTAATAATATTAATGCGTGTTTAGCTATTCAAGATACTTTGAAACCAACCTTAGGTCCCTTTGGATCAGACATTTTAATCGTATCCTCTAATGGCAAAACCACGATTTCCAATGACGGAGCTACTATTTTGAAGTTATTAGACATTGTTCACCCAGCTGCAAAGATGTTGGTAGATATATCCAGAGCCCAAGATGCCGAGGTTGGTGATGGAACAACTTCTGTCACTATTTTGGCTGGTGAGTTATTGAAGGAAAGCAAGACTTTTATAGAAGATGGTATTTCATCCAACTTAATTGCTAGAGG
Organism: Yamadazyma paraphyllophila; assembly: GCA_030563605.1. Classification (NCBI taxonomy): domain Eukaryota; kingdom Fungi; phylum Ascomycota; class Pichiomycetes; order Serinales; family Debaryomycetaceae; genus Yamadazyma; species Yamadazyma paraphyllophila. Next base: position 151,789 of record JAJMJO010000017.1, read on the forward strand.
TTTGAGAAAAGCCTGTGATTTGGCAGTTGAAAAGTTGAAAGAGGTCTCCATTGAGGTGAAAAAGGATGATCCTGTTGAATTTCGCCAGTTATTGGAGAGATGTGCTACTACTGCCATGTCTTCAAAGCTTATCAGTCAGAATTCTAAGTTTTTCACCAAAATGGTTGTAGATGCGGTCTTGAGTTTGGACCAAGACTCTTTAGATGAAAAATTGATTGGTATCAAGAAGGTTCCAGGTGGTTCTATGGAAGACTCATTGTTTGTTGATGGTGTTGCATTCAAGAAGACCTTTTCGTATGCAGGTTTCGAACAACAACCAAAGAAGTTTACCAATCCAAAGATTTTAAACTTGAACGTTGAACTTGAATTGAAAGCAGAAAAAGATAATGCAGAAGTGAGAGTTGAACAAGTTAAAGATTATCAAGAAATTGTGGATGCTGAATGGAAGATCATCTTTTCTAAATTGGAAGCTATACACAATAGTGGTGCAAACATTGTGCTTTCGAAACTACCAATTGGTGACTTAGCAACTCAATATTTTGCTGACCGTAACATTTTCTGTGCTGGTAGAGTATCTTCTGAAGATATGGATAGAGTTATCCAAGCAGTCGGTGGAACTATACAATCGACATGTTCTAACATAAGCGAACATGATCTCGGAACTTGTGACGTATTTGAAGAAGTACAGATCGGATCTGAAAGATACAATTTATTCAAAGGGTGCCCTGAAGCTAAGACTTGCACTTTAGTGTTAAGAGGAGGTGCTGAACAAGTAATTGCGGAAGTCGAAAGATCATTGCATGATGCTATCATGATCGTTAAAAGAGCAGTAAGTCACAACTCTATTGTTGCTGGTGGAGGTGCTATAGAGATGGAAATATCCAAATATTTAAGAGAATTTGCAAGATCGGTGGCTGGTAAACAGCAGTTGGTCATTTCTGCCTTTGCTAAGGCATTAGAAATTATTCCAAGACAACTTTGTGAGAATGCTGGGTTGGATGGAATTGAATTGTTAAATAAATTGAGAAGCGCACACGCAAAGGGAGACAAGTTTATCGGTATAGATTTTCACAAGGAGTCTATAGGCGATAACATGGAGAGTTTCATTTGGGAGCCTGCTTTGGTGAAGATAAACGCACTCGAGTCTGCCACCGAAGCCGCCATTGTTATTCTCTCTGTTGACGAAACGATAAAGAATGACGACTCCGCTCAAGAAGGAAGAGGTAGAGGAGCATATTGATTTATATTACGAGATATATAGGGCTCTTGTATGAAAGCAACAAACGCAATAAACAACACCAATAATACAAGGAAGGTACAGGTTCCAGAGCGCGCTTCGAAATTTTTACAAACGCGGTTTCGCGTCTCATGAATAAGGTTCGACCCTCTCCAGTCCATCTCTTCATAAACTTCTTAGTTCGCTTTTTTTTGGATCCATTTGTTATTCCACATTAAGTGTCTCTGAAACTTCAAGATGGAAGGCTCAACAAGAAGTAGATTCTATGGACCACCTTCACGTCTTCCTCCCAAAGCATTTCCAGTTGAGTTGGAGACTTTGGAGTCGAGCTGTAATACGAAGTTAGTGAAGGAGTATCAGAAAGATATTAAGAAATTTTTGGCCAGAAAGGAATCTAACAACGACATAAATCCTGCCATGATTGACCTTCAACCCGAAATTCAATGGTTCATGAGACCGTTTCTCTTGGATTACATAGTTGAGCTCCACGCCTCGTTCCGCCTTCAACCTCAAACTTTGTTTCGTTGTTTCAATATAGTTGACAGATATTGTGCTAAAAGAATTGTCTTCAAAAGACACTATCAATTGGTGGGCTGTACTGCTTTATGGGTTGCTGCAAAATATGAAGACAAGAAATCACGAGTACCAACATTGAAAGAGTTAGCCATTATGTGCCGAAGTGCGTACGATGAAGAAATGTTTATCCAGATGGAAAGACATGTTTTATCCACCTTGGACTGGTCGTTAGAATTCCCTACCCTAGAAGACTGTTTACAAATTTCTATTGATCTGTTTATAGGAGGGGAAGAAATGACTCCAATCCGTCACTCTCTTTCCCATACTGAGAATTCCATTAGTTCCGCAGCTACAGCAGTAACTAGATTTCTATGTGAATTGAGTTTGTACCATCGAGATTTCCTTAACTTTGAGACATGTTTGGTGGCATCTGTTGCAAGTCTCCTTGCGTTGTCTATGCTTAATGTACCTTATGGATCCAATTATTTTCAAAAGTTAAAAAATTATATCTCAAATCAAGGCAATGACGAAGAATACTTCAATGAAGATTCAGAAAACATAGAGCCTGAAGTGCATGCCTCGTTTTTGACAGGATTTGATGGACTAACTATCAAGAAGGTAAGGCGAATAAGTTTGATGTTAGCAAGTTGCTTAGGTCAAGCTAGTGAAGTTCTAACCTCGAAATATAAGCCATTAGGTGTAATTCTGGTTGTCCAAAACTTCGTGGATAAAAATTACCAATTATTCGATCAATTGGATTCCTACAAGAGAGACATCCCAACTATTGATGACCACTTCTTTGATGATTCTAAAATAAGCCTATTGGCAGATATGGTCCTTAATTTACATGAGCCTTTGGATTCAACGTGTAATAATTCCATCCCAATAACTCCCCCATCAACATCCAGGTCAATATTTTCTGATCTACAAGCATCATCTCCATCTTATGGTACCCCTACTGGCTACAAAGCAACACAAGAATACAACTATCCGTTACAGGAGGTTAAGCTGTATCCCAATCAGCCTCACAATATCCCACAAGATAGACATACACCATTTCTTCACGTGGGACGTAACTAAATTTTATCTGCATAAACTACTGCATCTTTTGTTTCTTGGTGTCAAGCCCACTTCATTATCGCATAATGGACTACACTCAAAAATAGGTATATATTAATTAATAAAGCATAGCATGAATTACACGACAGCATCTGTCGCAAAGTGTTCACCTCAAAATACTGCAATCCGCCACAAAAGGATATTTTAATGCGTCGCGTTCTTGTTTACATTACACAAAATCCACGTTACGATCTGACACCAAGAAACAACAAGTACCGACACACATAATATCTTTACACTAATTTAGACAAGATTCATAGAGGGAGTTCGAAATATATTACTCCTCTACCACAATCTCTTGCTTGTCTACCTATACTGTCCAATATCATTTCTTTCAACTAGTGTTCACCTACTAATAACTGTCAACAACTCGTCTAAATTTTTTCTGATCAATTTTAATCATGTCAGAAGACGAAGATTTTAACTCAAAAAATTGGGTATGGATACCCGACGATGACGATGTATTCATAAAGGGATATGTTGTTGATTACATGGAAAACAATCAATGTAAAGTCAACTATAAACAGAATAATAAAGATGCTACCAGAGTGATGAACACGAAAGACTTAGACCCATGTAACCCTTCCAAGTTCAATAAATGTAATGATATGGCAGAGTTGACCCATTTGAATGAACCATCTGTGATATACAACTTATACTTGAGGTATATGGATAATTTAATCTACACTTACAGTGGTCTTTTCTTGGTGGCCATCAATCCATATAAATCATTACCAATTTACAACACAGACAGAATAGATTTTACAAAGCCACATATATACTCAATTGCCAAATCGACCCACAATAATTTGGTTCAGAATAAGAAAGATCAATCGATTTTAGTAACTGGTGAGTCGGGTGCCGGTAAAACTGAAAATACCAAAAAGATTATCCAATATTTATCTTCCATATCTTCCAATGACTCAATTGATAAAAAGATCTTACAAACAAATCCCATCATGGAAAGTTTTGGTAATTCCAAGACCATCAAGAATAATAATTCTTCAAGATTTGGTAAGTTTATCAAACTATTCTTCAATGACAATAAACTTAAAGGGGCTAACATTAATTATTATTTATTGGAAAAGTCAAGAGTTATCAATCAACAGTCTGGCGAAAAGAACTATCATATCTTCTACCAATTCTTGAAGGCATACCAAGATCTTTCTAAATTCAATTTATCCTCTGACATTGAAAAGTATAAGTACCTTCAATCAGACAGTGAGGATGATCAAGATGATCAGTATTTAAATGATAAGGAAGAATTTTCTAACTTGATAGAAAGTTTCAAGATTATTGGCTTGAATGATGAAGATATAGATAGCATCTTTTCCGTTTTAGCATTAATTTTGCATCTCGGTAATCTTGACTTTTCCAGCTGGAAGAGTGAACAAGCCAATTTTCATAAAGATTCACCCATTGATGAAATCTTATCTATTTTGAAAGTAGAGAAGCTGACTTTTGAAATGAACTTGTTAAGGCCAAAAGTCAAGGCAGGTCGGGAGTTTATATCTAAGTCAAAAAAGCCACATGAAGCAAAATACTTGATTGACACTTTGTCAAAATTCTTGTATGAGGTTCTTTTTAATTATATCATCACTAAAATCAATGAGAGCTTAAAGTTGGAAAACAAAAAGAACACTAACTTACATGACTACAATTTTATTGGGGTTTTGGATATAGCTGGTTTTGAAATCTTCAAGATCAACTCTTTTGAGCAATTGTGTATAAACTTCACTAATGAAAAGTTGCAACAATTTTTCAACCATCATTCTTTCATATTGGAACAAAGTGAATATTTGAAAGAAGATATCAAATGGGACTATATAGATTTTGGAAAAGATTTGCAGCCTACTATCGACTTGATAGAAAATCACAAATCTCCTGATTTTGGAGTGTTGAAGATTCTTGATGAAGAATGCTTGATGCCTAAGTCCAGTGATAAACAATTCTTGGATAGGCTTTTCAACAACTTCAAGAAAAATCCCAAATTCAAACTGAACAAATTCAGAAATGGATTCTTGATTAACCATTATGCCGGAGAAGTTGAGTATAACGTGGATAATTGGTTAGATAAGAACAATGACCCATTAAATGAAGCATTGATCAATTTGCTTACTAGCTCTTCCAATGACTTCCTCAAGAAATCTATTAAGTTATTCAACAGTGCCTCCAGTACTACAAAGAGTAAGAAATCACTTTCCATGAAATATAAAACACAATTGAACGATTTGATGGAAGATTTGAATAACACAGAGCCTCACTTCGTTAGATGTATCCTCCCTAATTTGGAAAAGAAACCAAACAAGTTCGAAAAGAACTTAGTGTTGAACCAGTTGAGATGCAATGGTGTTTTGGAAGGTATCAGAATTACGAGGGCCGGTTATCCAAACAAAATGGTATTCGAAGAATTCTTTGCACGTTACTCTGTCTTAAACCCAAAGGAAGTTTTCACTAAAAACTTCAAAACAAATTCTGAATTGATTCTCAAGCACATCAATTTGGATCCTGAAACATATAAAGTGGGTATCACTAAGCTTTTCTTTAAAAATGGTGTATTGGGTAATCTTGAAGAATTGAGAGACTTATCAATTAAATCCATCTTAACCAAATTTCAATCTGTTGTAAGAGGAAATTTGTCAAGAAGGTTTTTCAATAGTGAGATTGAAAAGATCCAGAACAGTCAAATCATTGCTAAAAACTTCCAAAAAGTTTACGATTTCAAAAGGAAAAAATCACAAGGTGACTTATGGTTCAACTTGTTTATTCAATTGAAGCCTTTATTAGAAGATTCAATCAGACTCATGAATTCCAAGGAAATGAATGACAACTTGAAAGAGATTAATTTGAAATTGAAGGACGCTGAAAAGTTGAATAAGAACTACGAAGCTGAACACAAAACCATAACGGAAACCTTGAAGTCTTTACAAGCAAAATATGATGCTAATACCACGCACATGAAGGAAAGGGAAGATACGATAAGAACTTTGAAGAAGGAAGAAAAGTTGTCCAGTGAAAAACTAGTCAAATTAGAGAAGTCTGTCAACGAGCTTGAAACCCAGAACTCTGCCCTCGAAAAAGATAAGTCCAAGCTTATCGATGATTTAGACACTCTTCAATCAAAACACGATGATCTTGATGAAAAGTTGAAAGAACTTTCTGAAAAATTCAAATCTGTTAATGAATCATATGAGACAAGCAAATCATCTCAACGAGAGTTGGATGATGAAAAATCTAACCATGAAAAGTCCATCGAATTATTAAAAGTGCAGCAGGCAAAATTGCAAAAATTAAGTGATCTGAATAAGTCATTAAAGGATGACTTAAACCAAGCAAAACTGGACAAAAGTGACTTATCAAGCAAACTTGAAACCTTGACCAAGAGCCATAAGTTGTTAACCACTAAGCATGAGGACTTAAATAAAACTTTCAATCAGATAAAATCAGAGAATAACTCAAAGATTGAGGAGTTGAATGGTATGGTATCCAAACATAAAAGTGGTTCCACTCACGATAAGACTGAAATCACCAGACTAAACACTTCTATAAACAAATTGAAGAATGAAAATGGTGAATTACTCGATAACTTCAATAAGTCAAGCTCGGAATTGTTATCCATCAAGAACGAGCTCAAAGATTCCCTCAAGAACGCCAAATCCTTACAAAAAGAAATTGACAACTTGGAGTTGATCAAGTCTGAGTTATCGGCTCTCAAATCGAAGGAAAGTGATAATCTTAAATCTATCAGATCGTTGACCAATGAGTTGGAGGAACTCAAGAGAAACAACCAAACAATGAAATCAGTTGCGGCTGAAATGGAAGAAGCTAAGAAAGCCAATGAATCTAGTGCTGGTAAAATCAAGGAGTACTCTAAGAAGATAATAGAATTGAATAGCCAAGTTGTTCGACTTCAAGATGAGAAGAAAGAAATTGAAAAGGAAAAGGAAAATCAGCCTCCAGCCCAGCAGCAAAATTTCCAACAAGTGATGCAAGACTACTCTGGATTGAAATTGAAACTAAATGAGATGAATGCCAATTTAAGAACTGAAAAGTTTGAGAATAGAAAATTGGTTGAGGAATTGTCTGTATTAAAGGGTAAACTTCAAGATAAAGTTAGCCCTTACAGCTCACCAAACAAAGCAAATAGAAGATCAATTGCCATTGGCGAGGATCCCACCAGTGAAGGTAACAAGTACTTGCTTAAACAGATTGAAGATTTGAAATTAAAGTTGGAGCAGGAAGAATTAAATAGTACAAGAGCTGAGAACTATGCAATTGAATTGCAAAAAAAGTTGAATAAACTTCAAAATACAAGAGGTCTCAATTCATCAATTGACATGGAAAAGAAGTACAGGGAAAGTCAGCTTCGTGTTAGTGCTTTAGAAAACAAGTTCTCCAGTTTGTTTGAAACTGTTTCTCCTTCGACAACACCTACTAAGTTAACCAAGTCCGAAAGTTTTGGAAGAACTTCTTTGATCACAAAGACCTTGGAAAGTGCTAATCAAGACTTCGTTAAGATCTATAACGATATCACTAAGACCCTTAAAACTACCAGAGATGAGTTGACAAATTCTAAGCTGGAAATCTTGAGATTGAAATCGTTGTTGAGAGAAAGTGAAGATGAACTTTACCAAATTAAGAGGGACCAACATAAGACGTCAATTGAAAATTATGAGAACGAATTGGCTCAATTGAAGGTTAAGCAAGAAAATTTGAAGTCTCGTAACGAAGATTTATCAGCCAGCGTTAATCTATACCAAAAGAGAAGTGATGAGTACTTCAAGAAATTAGAGTTGGCTGAAAGTGCAGTAACGATCTCTAAAAGACATGAATCAACAGCCACACGTGAATTGGAATCAATGAAGACGGAATTTAAGTTGATTAAAGAAGAATTGAGAACAAGTGAAATTGTGATCCGTGATTTAAATAAAGAGAAAGAAGCTCTATATAATGACATCAAAGACAAGGAACATCAAGTTACCAAATTGAAAGAAAACCTCAAAGAAGTGAACGATAAACTCACCTACAATAAACTGATTTACGAGAATAAAGAAATTCATGGTAGTCTCAAGTCTGAAATTCAAACATTGAACAACGAGTTGAATTTTAAATTGGAAAACGAATCCAAACTCATAAAAGAAAACAAACAATTATTGATTGATAATGAGACTTTATTGAGGCAAAAATCTAACTTGGAGAGGGACTTCGAAGTTCAATTGGATGAAATTGATGAGTTGAAAGTTAAACAGGATGAATTGAACAAGAAGATTAGAGTCTTAGAAAATGAGAAGGCAATTAACGAAAGAAAGATTGCTAACCTTAATAAACAAGTTGCAAACTTGAAGGAACTTGTCAATGATATAACTTTACAAAGAGATGAATTACTCGTTTCAAAAGAGAACTTAGAGGAGGAAAATATGATTTTAAACCAAAACTTGGAAGAAAAGAAATTTGAACTTGATTGTTTAAATTCTGATATGCAGATATTGAGGACCCATCTAGATGCACAGCGCAATGAGTCTCTGGAAATACAACAGGAACTTAACCAATCAAAGCTTTCTACTACGGATGATGTTGCAAACTACTCTAAGTTGAAGAAAGAAAACCTCGTTGTAAGTCAAGAAAATGATGCGTTGGTAAGAATCAATAAAGAATTGAAAACCAAAGTTGAAGGTTTAGAAGACAAGCTTTACAATGATGAGCAAATTAAATACTGGGAACATAAATTGGACGAATTAAATGGCAAATTGGATGCAGCAAATAATGAGAACTATAAGTTGAACAAGGCTATCTATTCCTATGAACAAGAAGCCAAGAGCCTCAAAATCAGATTTGAGAATGACTCCAAATTGGTTAAGAAATACAATGACGAGAACTTTGATTTCCAAAATAAGATTAATCACTACAAAAGTTCATTGGATATTTTACAGACGGAGAATGTTGAGAAAGATCTCCAGATCAAAACTGCTGAAAGAAGCAACCTTGAAATTAAAGAAAAGAACTTACTCCTAGAAAGGGAAGTGCTTCAACTTAGGGCAAAATTGGGCATTTCATAGATGAAACTATATAATTTATTAGAGACGATTAACTTTTAAATATATGTACATGATGAAGCTTATTTAAAACCATTTGGACTTTTGGTTAATGCCAAAATGTTTAAAAACATAATCCAAATCGCCAAATGGTTCACGGTCACCTTGCATGACAATTGATGGCTTACTATTTACTAACTTCTCCACCAACGACACCAAATCTGGTATTGTTAATTGGTTAATCTTTTCAATCATTTCGTCAATGCTCACAAGTTTGTTTTGACATTGAATTTGTCTACCCAAATCTTCCAATGCTGCAAGCTTACTTTCAACGTTATACAATAAAGTGGAAATTAATTGATTCTTTGCTCTATTGAATTCAGATTCTGAAATAGCATTCTTTTCCAACAACGAACTAAATTCAAAAGCAATGATTTGTGGCATAACATGAGCAGCATTAGGGGAAGCAGAAATGTTAATTCCGAATAATCCAGAGCCAATGTAGGAATGGTTAAATGATGTACAGTTCTCAATAAAGGCATATTGGTTCAATACTCTTGTGTATAACCTTGAAAACATACCCTTTCCTGGGCCACCAGCTGAGAATGAGGAACCACCTCCGAGGAGTTTTTGCAACACTGCTAATCCATATAGTTCATCATTTAAAAGACCTGAAGTTTGGAACCCAATTTGCATATGGTATAACTCTGGAAGGTTTGAAAAAATAGGGGGTTGAAATGGAATATGAATTTCACCACCTTTGTATTTAGGTGCTTCAATTTTGTGGGCATTACCTTGAGACAAATGGCCAAAGGTTGATTCTGCTAATTTGATTGCACGTTCGTGTTCCACACCCACCATCGATACCACTATATTTTGGGGTTGATAAAAGTCTCTATGATACTGTATGACTTGGTCTTTTGTGACCAGCAGAATCCTGTCTATTGGGCAATATAAAGGCAACCCAAGAGTATTGTTTGGGTATGCCACTTTGTGTAAAAGTTCAGGTAAAACTATATCTGGTTTGTGAACCATTTCGCTAGTTTCAAACTCTATAGTGGAAGCTGTTTCCTCAAACTCTTGATCTGTGAAGTTAGGTTCTAATATAGTTTGACTTATACAATCAAACATTTTATCGACGTCTTTATTGAATACTGAAGCTTGATAAATCATAGATTCACGTTGGGCAGAGCACATATAATTCCCACCCAAATTTGACAAAGAGTTCATCATCTCTGTACCCGAGTACTTTTTGGTGCTTCTCCAGGCCAATCTATCAATGAAATGACTGAGTCCTGGTTTCTTCGGATTCTCAAATTTAGAACCAGCATCTATATATGCCCCAAGTGCACTGAAATGACCAGGAGTTGAGTCCGTGATAATTCTCAATCCATTTGGAAGTGTAGTTAGATTGATATTGGGGTTGTTAGGAACAACAGAATTAAGGCTCCTGTTCAGAGTTGATAAATACCTTCTAAGCATCTAGTTCTGAATAGTTTCAAAATTGTTCGAGGCATCGCGGTTAGAATTTAATTGCAAGACGAGAACTGTGACGTATATGAAATATTACTAATCCTAATTATCTATTATCTAAAAGTCCATGAATCTCACGTCTGGATGATAGTATGTTGGACAGTTCCAGTAACTTCTTTTGATATCTTCCCAGACATCTAAATTTGGTAGTTGCACCTCTGTAAACTTAATTTGCAACCCGTAATTATTTAAGTCTATCTCTACAAGCTTCTTATAGACCTCATATACTACTTGCCTATCAGCACCCAAGCCATTAAAGAAAGAAAAAACCCCTTGCGGCTTCAACAAACCTACAATCAAGTCAAATAATTCTAACATATCGGAGTAGTGCTCTGAGTAGGTATCATAGTAGATCCCATTGAAAAAAATGCTTTCACTAAGAAGTTCGGGTAATCTGTCCTGCCATCTTCCTTCTAACACCACCACGTTTGGTTTTTCGAACCATCCATCTCTTTTGAGCTTGGCTATCACGTCAGGGTGTGGTTCACAAATATAATGCTTTGTAGGTACCTTTTCTTGAATCATGGTATCGATTATACCCATACCAAATCCAATATTCAATACAACTATTTCGTCTTCTGGGTCTTCTTTTCTATTTGTGAAGAGGGAGTTACAACCCATTTGCATCAAGTTATCTTCCCATGACATCATCACTCCGTCTTGATTTGAAGTAACTAGAGCATCATCTTTATACAGTAACTTGGTCTTAAGGTATGTATCTTGATGCTCTGCTGGGTCATGGGTAGAGTCGTTCACTAATTGTGGTATCTCTTCTTCTTGTATACTATTTTCGGCTCCGTCCTCCTCGCTCTCTTTCTCTGCTTCTTCAACTTCGCTGTCCCCTTCATCTTCATATTCAAGAAACTCAATGTTATCGTTAACCTTTCTTAACAATAATTCAGCACGCACACCAGCATCTACAATCTGCTGGTATACTTCTGAATCTTTCATGCCTCTCTTGATTAAAATGCATCCTGGGGTATTGTCATGAATATCAGTGAACGACCAGCCAGCACCATATTCAAATAAGGTTCTTACCATGGAATTGACTATTTCCAATTCCTCGGGAGATGCATCTTCTGGAATATGTTGGCATATGATGTGTAAGGGAGTGGTGGTGGTCTTTGGTTCTTCATCTATATTTTGGGTGTAATTATAGGCCTCTTCGATGGTATAAGTAGCAGGAATACCACTTTTCAAGAAATGTTTGAGCTTCTTGGTATATTCTTCATCAACAGGCCGTGAGCTGAATTTGCATAAATCGTGTAACTCACTCATGATAAACTCTAAGTTGATGAGATGAGATGCGAAACTAAAGCTTCTACACAGAATGGAACACTGCCATGGAAATGGCTGCGAAGGTACAATTTATGGTTGCGAGGCCCACATCTTTGCTAATGCATTTTGACACACTCCTAGAGTGTAGTTGTGTCTAGATCATGGTCTTAAGTCCATGACAAGGCAATAAATGTAACATGTATAGTCTTTTAAGATATAGAATTAGTGAATTTCATATTTTGTTCCAATTTTCAATTGCAATATTCAACGAAAGGTGGATTGGAATCAAGACAAACATAGAAACACACAACCCATAGCTAACCAAGTAATAGCTTGATGATACACAGAGGAGAGTCAAACATTTATTGAGCTTGGGTAATCCCGTAGAGAATTAATTGCTGTTTTCTTTGTGTCCCGCAATTTCCCGTCAAGGCAACAGCTGATGCTAAAAAACAAAAAACAATGTATACGGTAGTGTCACCCTTAGGATAAGAAATTAGAAAGAGTCACACAGTTCAACTTACAAAAGTCAGGCAGAGCCAATAAAAATGGGCGGCCGGCTATTCTGACAAAACCATACCACTATAATTTCCACAATAAGGAGCAAATATTTAATCATGAGGTTCTGCGGTTAAAAAAAATGGATGCAAAAATCATACGATCAGAAATTTACTCTACACGCTAAATTCAATTTCTAGAAAACACGACAATTGGGATCTTTTAGCCAACCAACTATTAACAATTTTGTTTCTTTATAAAACAGTTTTGATAAAAACCATTAGAGTATCTTATTTGACAACCAAATTGTCATATTTAATTAAATTAACATATTACACAACCAATAACAGATAGAGTTATCATGGCGTTTAAACTAAATGATTACAATGCTTTCTTAAGTTCACTTGTGGACAGAGACAAATCAGGATCTCATCCAGATATCCTTGAAGGAGAGATTAGTCCACCAGAACAGAGTTTTAGTCCTGTCCTATCTGGAGGGGACACAGATCCCTTATCGCCGGGAGCTAACAACAATGTCAATAATTTAAACATGCCCCATAGCAATGAACCAAACAGATTTCCTATTGACTTTGATTTCGGACTCGAACAAAACTGGACTCCAGGACAAATACCTGTTCAAATAGGTGACCAAAATGATAAATATGCTGGTGGAGTTAATACCACCACAAACACAAGCAGTATCTCTGCCAGCACCAATCCAACTTCCAGTGCTAGTAACAATAGCACTAATAATTATAACACAATCACACAAAGGAATATTCCTAACACCAAACGAGAAGAAATCTTTGGGTTCAACAAACAACCTACAAACCCCAAATACTTTATAAAACACGAGTCATCTGATGAAGAGCTTTTGTCTCCGGATACAGATCTTCCAGAGCCTTTATTTGCTAATTACAATGCAGCAGGTGCTGGTCAAGTTCAAAATCGGGCTCAAAGCCAAATAGGGCATAATCAAGGTTTCAATGGGCAAACAATCAGCAGACCAGAATCTGTGAGTATGGATTCAGACAAGGAAAAGCCATTGGACAACTCCAAGAATTACAGGCCCAGGTTAAGATCATCTCATAACGTGATCGAACAAAGGTACAGAAATAAAATTAATGATAAGTTCACAGCACTTCTGAATACTGTACCCACATTAAGAGTTGCATCAAAGAGAAAGGGAGGGTTGGATGAAGATCATGCCGACCAAAGATTTGAGCTAAGTGATGAAGAATGTGCTGATTTAGAAGGGCTTGAGCCTGCGCGTAAGTTAAACAAAGGAGTTATATTAGCCAAATCAATCGAGTACATTAAGTTCCTTGAAATCAAGAATAATAAAATGAGAGAGCAAAATGAGGAATTACTTGAAAAGGCCAGGATGTTGGGTATCCCATTCGATAAAATTTAATGAGTATTTATAGTTTCATGATATTGATAAACGAAAAGAAATAAAAAAAGTAACTTGCATAAAAAACGATCTAGTCATGGTATAAAACAAGAATAAAAGGGGTAATTATCATGAGGAGGCGCTGTCAATTGACGGTAGTGCTTGTTAAGAGAGGCTCCTCTCAAACCGTACGTCACCTTTGTTATTTTTTTAACAGAACTACTCAGTGCATTAGAATCACCTTATTTGTAAGTGGCCCATTTTCTGCTAAATTTTCAGCCCATTTCTGTCGCGTTTTTTATACGATCAACTATAAAATTTGGTAGCATTCTTCGTTTAAAAATCTTCTCTGCTCGCAATACTTGATTTGATTAAAACAACCTGAATAATGACAGTCGTTAATGATACTATCGATACCATCAACTTGGTTGCCACAAAGTACATCAACATCTTTTTGGAAATGAGTTGGGCTTATAAAGTCTCCCTTTTTTTGGTGTTACCTTTCGTTTATAATTTGTTATGGCAATTGTACTGCTCATTAAGGAATGATAGAGTACCATTGGTTTTTCACTGGATTCCTTGGTTCGGCTCAGCTATACCTTATGGAATGCAACCTTACGATTTCTTTGAGGACTGTAGATCCAAATATGGTGATGTGTTTGCTTTTGTCTTATTGGGGAAAGTTATGACTGTGTACCTTGGTCCAAAAGGACATGAATTTGTTTTTAACGCTAAGAACCAAGATGTATCTGCTGAGGATGCTTATAAGCACTTGACTACTCCTGTGTTCGGTAAGGGTGTTATTTACGATTGTCCTAACACTCGTTTAATGGAACAGAAAAAGTTTGCTAAGTATGCCTTGTCTGTAGATGCATTTAAGAGATATGTTCCAAAGATCAGAGAAGAAGTCTTCAAATATTTCAAATCTGAATTCGACTTGAATGAGTCAAATGGCCAAGTTAATGTGATGAAAACTCAACCAGAAATTACTATTTTCACCGCATCTAGATGTCTCTGTGGTGATGAAATGAGAAAGAAATTCGACAAGACATTTGCTGGATTATACTCCGACTTAGACAAGGGGTTCACCGCTATAAATTTTGTTTTCCCATACTTGCCATTACCTCATTACTGGAAAAGAGATGCAGCTCAACAAAAGATATCTCTGACCTATATGTCTTTAATTAGCAGAAGAAGAACTACTGGAGATATTGATCCAACTAGGGATTTGATCGACTCTTTGATGGCCACTTCAACTTACAAGGATGGTGTTAGAATGACTGATCAAGAAATCGCTAACTTATTGATTGGTATTTTAATGGGTGGTCAACATACTAGTGCTTCTACATCATCATGGTACTTATTGCACTTAGGTGAAAATCCAGATTTGCAAGATGAATTATACGAAGAATTGACTGCTTTACTTAAAGAAAAAGGTGGTGACATTAATGACTTAAGTTACGAAGATTTAAGCAAATTGAAATTGGCTAACAATATTATTAAGGAAACATTGAGAATGCACATGCCTTTACACTCGGTATTCAGAATGGTTAAAAACAACATTAGAGTACCAGGAACAAGATACGTTGTTCCAAAGGGTCACCATGTTTTGGTCTCTCCAGGTTATTCCCACACCAGTGATAGATTTTTCCCTGACCCTGAGACCTTCAACCCTCACAGATGGGATAACATGGAAGAAGCCAAGAAAGACAGTAATACTGTTGATTACGGCTTTGGTGCTGTCTCTAAAGGTGTTTCGTCCCCTTACTTACCATTTGGTGGTGGTAGACACAGATGTATTGGTGAACAATTTGCTTACGTTCAATTGGGTGTTATCTTGGCTACTTATGTGTATAATTTCAAATGGTCTTTAACTGGTAACCTCCCAGAAACTGACTGGCAATCGATGGTTACTTTACCTATTGAGCATGATGCTAACATAGTTTGGGAAAAGAGAGACTCCTGTGTGTTGTGAAAGGTGTAGAGGTTTTGATAGAAACGTGCAAGTAACGTTAATACATACTAATCTTAATCTGGATTGGACTGTAGGATCTAACTGTAAATAAAAGAAAAAAAACGGCTGCGAAAGAATCAGCTTATTTCGCGCGCCGTTTTCCGGTGAAATCTTTTCACTCTGACTCAATCATGGCTATAATAAAAGTTCCCGCTTCGTCGGCCAATATAGGCCCTGGATTCGACGTATTGGGGATCGGTTTGAATCTTTATTTGGAGATAGAATACTCGGTCAAAGACGGTGTTGATACCTCTGCCGATGAATATAATGCTAAGTTAAGTTACGAAGGTGAGGGCCAAGATGGTGTTCCATTAGAGTCCCAAAAGAATCTCGTCACTCAAACTGCCTTATACGTATTGAGGAGCAATGGTGTAGAAAAGTTCCCCAATGGAACACACATCCATGTCAAAAACCCAATCCCACTTGGAAGAGGTTTAGGATCACTGGGAGCTGCTATAGTTGGTGGTGTAATGCTTGGGAACGAGATTGGTAAATTCGGATTCGATAAAATTAGGATGTTGGATTATTGTTTAATGATAGAAAGACACCCAGATAACATCGCAGCCGCAATGTTAGGTGGATTTGTGGGCTCTTATTTAAATGAGTTAAGCGATGATGAAATGGCTGGGAAATCAATACCACTAGAGCACATCTTAGAAGGTGACCACGCATTATCACCTCCACAAAACATAGGACAGTACTTACAGTATGGATGGAATAAGAAAATAAAGTGTGTTGCTATTGTTCCTCAATTTGTTGTTAAAACAGATGATGCTAGGGCAGTGTTGCCTGAATCTTACACCAAGGATGATATCATTTATAACTTACAGAGGTTAGCTGTTTTGACCAACTGTTTAGGACAAGATCCAGTAGACAGCAAGACTATTTACAACGCTATGAAAGACAAAATACATCAGCCATATAGGGCTAAATTAGTTCCAGGGTTGACCGATGCCTTAACTCAAATAAACCCATCTACAACTCCAGGTGTTTGTGGAATTTGCTTATCAGGAGCAGGACCAACCATCTTGTGTTTGGCAACCGAAAATTTCGATAGCATAGCCATCAAAATCATCAACATTCTCTCTGAAAAGGGGGTTACCAGTGATTGGAAATTATTAGACTTAGCATATGATGGTGCAACTGTAGAAAAGGATTAGAAGGATATACTAGAGTTTAATACACAAGAATGAAATTTCGCGCCCAATTAGAATTTGCAAATCCAATAATATGGAGCTGGTAGATTCTGGTAAGGTTGACCTACAAACTAAGATAATTGCACAAGATATTTTGGAAAGATCTCTGCTGCAGCCTGTTTTCTTATCAGATGTCGAAATTGACGGTGGACATGCGTTTTCTAGAGATTTTTTTGGAAAATTATTATCACCGTTGCTTGAAAAAAGTGATTATACTTTTGGATCTTTAGTAACACAAGTAGAACAAGTTTATGATAAATTGAGAGATACAGGTGTTTTCTCGGACATAAAAGTATCTCTCCTGTCTGACTATTCACAATTGGTGCCAAAAGTGAAGAGCTATAACCATGAAAATGATAAGATTATTCCAACTAAAGTTCAATTCGATGTTGAAGCAGTAGAAATGAACATTGGTAAATACTTTTTGAGTTTGAACAATGACACCCCGTTGAATTTGAGCTTAGATTACTTCAATAACAATTTCAACCTGAATGCAGAAATTGTTAATGTGGGTGTGGATTATAGTCCATATAAACCTAACCAACATTTGATTACCAACGGTAAGTTAATTGCAAACTTGAACAATCCTAAATATAAGTTTGTGGTGGATGCTTTCAGAACTAATCAAAACAACCAAGTCTGGCAACAATCCAGTGAAAGTCTGTATGGTGGTGTTATTGGTGTGGACTATGCCCATAAGTTAAAACGGTTGAGTATTTTTAATGGGTTATCATTATTGAACAGAAACTTACATGATGTTGGTGACACTGCAGGTGAAGACTTGAAACAGTTCACCGGTGCAGGAGGCCACTGGAAACAGTCTCTTATAAACCAGTTGACTTATAATCACGTGACTTATCTAAATAAGACCACTGAGAATTTCCCGACTAATGGGTTCAGCTTTGCTTTATCCAATGAAGTCAGTGCTAACCAAAAGCATGGGTCTACTGAGAAATCTGGATTCTTTATTAAATCTTCAATTGTTAGCAACTTATACAAGTCATTTATCAACAACTATTTAACCTTTAAGGTTTCAACTGATTTCGGGAACATTTACCTGCCAGACAATAAGACATCATCTGTACACATTTCCGACAGATTTTACTTGGGTGGATACCAAAGTTTTAAAGGTTTTGCTAAGAACTCTATCGACATCAATGGGGGCAATCAATTTTATAAATTAGACACCACTGCTTATTTAAAGATACCTCATTTCTTATATCATAAGTCAGGGCATAATGAACCGAACCCCTTAAGATTATATGTTAACGGTATTGCAGGTAATGTCTCCAATGACATATTCAATGATAAATCTATCAGTACTTCTGCAGGTTTTGGAATTAAGTATTTTAATTCCTGGGCAAATTTCGACTTGGGTTATTATGTGAGCCAAAGACACAATAGCACTACTCAACAAGGGATTAAGGACGGCTTGCAATTCTCTTTGGCCATCGGAGGCGTTAGATTCTGATCTCGTACATCTATATAACTCTACGATATTTTACACATCAATACACAAGCACCTAGCAAACGATTTTGCGATATTGTTACACAAGATGTTGTTACAGTGAAGTCTCACTCGCATTTTTCAGATTGGCGTGCCATATAAAATATATGGAGACGAGACGTATGGTTCCGATAAACAGCTAATCCAACACATCCACATTCACAGATAAAAGCTCATGTCATCATTACCGGAAAATACCGCTATTTCCAAGGCCTTATTGACTATTGATAAATATAAAAGTCTCACACATCTAAAGCAAGCAGTTATCGATAACGAATATCTCCCAACTTCTAAGCTTTTTCTGCGTTCTTTATTGTGGAAATGTGTTTACATAACAGAGAGCTTGAACATACTGCAGTGGCAGGCGAAGCTTACAGATTCAAGACGCGTTTACCATGAACTCATTAAAGGTGATGATATGATTATACCCTGGTATAAACTAGACCCAGATAGCAGCTACTTCCAGCCAGTAGAACTAAGTAGAAACTCGAGTTTACGTCGGAAAAAGCTGGCGAAAGCCCCCGTCAAAAAATCACATCTTACAAGAGTTCAAGTATCAACCGCTAATGATCCTCTTAGCACGGGCAAACACAATAAGGATGATCTTTCTCATGACGACCTGGAACTTTTAAGGGCGGTAATCTTAGACATAGAACGGTTATTTCCAGGCGAGGAGTACTTCACGAATCATTTTTATAAACAGCAATTGATAGAAGTTCTTTATGTGTGGTCCAAATGCAATCCTAGAATTGGATACAAACAGGGTTTCCATGAGATCTTGGGGTTGATTTACATCAGTTTCCGCAAAGAGTCTGTGACCATTCCGAAAACTAACACTTTTTCTGCTGATGATCAAAAGATATTATCACTTTTTGATGTGAACTATTTGTGTCATGATTTATTTACTGTGTTCAACAAATTTTTAGTGAACAGTGGAATTATATCACATTTTTATGAAGACGAAAAGGTTTTGATGACATCTATCGATACCTTTAATCGGTATTTGATGAAAGTCGATCAATTGATCCACTATAATATGATATCCAAATTGAAGCTTGAATCACAACTTTGGTGTATTCGTTACTTCCGACTCATTCTTTCAAGAGAGCTAGGTAATGATTTGTCAGTAACACTTCTTCTATGGGATAAGCTAATCACAGTGGAAAGTACTAAACTACCAACATTATTATATTTCATGGTCATAGTTCTTTTGATAAAAATTAAATCTGAAATTATTGTATGTGATTTCAGTGAATGTTTGGCACTTTTATTACATTATCCGCTTCCGTTTGAGAACAATCCGAATACAAACTCCGGGAGTTTTATCCAACAGATATTCCTGTACTCTTTCAAGCTATTGACTGTTAAAGATAACGATTTAAAGTTGTATGAGTATGGAATGAAAATAAATGAGAGCTCCAACCCAGACCTCAAGATTTCATTAAAATATGGTGGCAGGACCTCTGGTGAATCCATGAGATCACGCACGAGCTCTCCAATAAAAAGAGACCCTATTGAAAGGGGATCTGAAGATAAAGATTCAAAGGCAGAGAAGATGGCATTTGAGAAGTATCGCATGGAAATGCGATTAAAGAAGAAAGCTCAACTGATGATGAGACCCCAATAGACGCGTCACGGAGCGGGAAATTCATAACATATGAAATATCAATCAGCCAGTTTTTTTTATTGCTTGGCTGTTTTAGTTTATCAGGTGCTAAGCCGTGACAAAAAACAGGGTTTAATTTATGCTTAGGGCCATGCGGCGGCGTCCCAAGAAATAGGAGCCGTGCGCAAAATTCCTTTCGAGCCAAACTTGGGCACCCAAATACATCACCAGCCTCTAAGAAGCTAAACTTACATATAAGCTATATCTAGAATCTAATAGAAGCATTTAAACATAAATCTTAATTCCTTATTTTCACTTTGACCGCCTCTCCTGTATCTCGTAATATAAAATACGATTTCGAGATTTGAGCCCCGGGAAATAAACCAAACGCTCTTGATGCTGGAGAAAAATGAGAAGACATGAAATCCATTATTTTGTTCATTCATTTTATTAATGCTGGTTCAATTACAAAGGATCAGCTACAAGATCAGGCACTTGAAGTCCTCCTACAAGTCATGGGCAGTGGTGGCCGTTTTGGTGACTATCTTTTTCTCCCTTTTCAAAGGGTCCTCTAACAAGAATGATCCTTACTTGATAAATGCTGTGGATTCTTATTCTGCCTCGATATTACAGAATTATAAAACCAGTGAGCCGGTTGATTTCAGTTGGAGACAATTCTTGGACTTGCCTAGATTTTTCAAAGATAACGAGTACATTGTTAAGCCCTTGAATTGTGAAGAATTTGCTAATCGTATTCGCAAGAGTGAAAGAAACTATTATAATTGTCGAGAGGACCCGGAAAACCCCCTTGTTCCTATCATTTTAGACCAGAACGTGAATATGTATCTTGATGATATGAATAGGGAAATATTTGGGAAAACCCATATCTTGAAGACATTGACAAACCCCAGTAATTTGGTTTATTTATTCCACGATAAGCAGATCACCATCCCCGTCAATCGGGAGTCTAAGGAGATAAAGTTGAGTTCTGATGCTTCGCTGTTGAAGCTGGCAGCTTCCAAGCACACGACTTTCAAGCAAGACTTGAGTGTCAGACATCCAATCCAACTTCTGTACGAAGACTTTAACTTCAGAAAGCTCATGGAGAAATACGGTAAAGACAGTACTGTTAGTATTCTTGACAAAAAGTACGGTGATTTGAAGAGAGCGAAAAAGTACTATAGTGAAGCATATTTAGTGGATTATCCTGAGACTTTCACCATGGATTGGAGATTTTTCAACTCGTCTGCAGTAATGGAGGATGACGCTTTCACAAGAAACGATAAGATGACAAAGTTGATTAGGGGATGGATAAACTTCTGTACTAAGTTTGGAATAACTACCTGGATGAAGGGTGAAAACTTAATTGGATGGCAATTTAATGGGCACCATATGCCTTTCGAGATGTTTTCTAACTTTCAAATCAATGCAGCAGACTTATTAAAGCTTGTCGATCTGGGATTGAATCACTCACTTATATTTGATTATAGTGATATTAATAAGGGAATCAAAAACGAAATGTTCTTAGATATCAATCCTTTTTTCAGACTCAGAGATAGAAACAACAAGGAAAATCTTGTCGATATTCGGTTAATAGATGTGGAAACAGGTATTTTCTTGAATGTTGAAGCACTTTCCACCTTTCAGTATGAAAAGTTGTTCAACTACGAGAAGAAAGCCATTTTCCAAAGTTTAGAAGAACCTGGATTGAAAAAAATACAGCGTTATATCACAAGATATAAAGACAACAGAGAAAACTTGTTGAATAATAAAAACCTTGATGTAATAAAATTTGATGATCTTCAAACGTTGTTGCCAGTGGTATTTGAGAACCAAGTCACGTATTTGCCGGTCAATTATGTGAATTTATTAACCGATAAGTATTTTGACCCTTTCAGTGTTAGTAAACATGGTTTCAAGTACAGAGAAGGGGTTAGCTTATGGTTGAACCTGGAACAGTGTCCACCTCCATTATACGGGAACCATGCAACTGTTGATCAAGACCAAAATTGTTTAAACAACAAGGCTGTATATGATGATTGGAAGCGGTTATCCAAGTCTTTGTCGTTTCACGAAAAGTTTTTGGAATATTTCAACAATCTAGATGGATATGAACAATACGAGCTAAAACCTGAAGACTTGACCGGTTTTTGAGTAGTGACTAGAGATCAAGCTTTTTGCAGTCACCGCGATTGTAGTTCAAGATAGGTTTAAAAAGTTTATTTAAGATAAAAGAAACACCATTCTTAACCGTCATCAGCCAGGGTAATTTTGAAGTATTCTTATATATCTATGGATTTTTAATCTGGATATAAAAACCTTTATATTGCATCGAAGAATGTTTTCATTCTGACTCGTTTTCGACTCCTCTTTTAACCGCGACTCTTCCCGCGCGCTGAAACTATATAAATCTCTTATAATTCTCCTCCATACATAATCGACCAATATGTTTAGACTCGCTCAATTCTCCAGATTCCCAGTTAGCAGAATCGCTAATGTGGCCAGACCAGTAGGCCTGTTCATCAGAATGAACTCTATCAACCATAGAATTAACCAGGACTCTTTTGTGTTTAAGTACCTTCAAGAAGGTCCAAAGGCCGTCAAGTACACCCCAGAACACGAATGGTTAGCTATTCACAATGATGATACCGCCTTCTTAGGTATCACTCAATACGCTAGTGAAGCTTTAGGTGATGCTACTTTCATCGAATTACCTGAAGTTGGTGACACATTCGATGCCTCTGAATCTATTGGAAGTGTTGAGTCTGTCAAGAGTGCCAGTGAAATTTACTTACCTGTAGCTGGTGAAGTTGTTGCTGTTAACGATGCTTTATCGTCTAACCCACAGTTAATTAACCAAGATCCATTGGGTGAAGGTTGGATTATCCAAGTTAAATTAGCAGATCCAACTTTAGAGGGTGCCGAATTGTTAGATGAAGCTGAATACGAAGAATCTTTGAACGAGTAGACACTAGTGCTGAATTGACTTTAGTACCTTATTTAACAATATAAGAACATCATAATTTACGTGTAGAGTGATATGTTAGGTGAAAGGTGAGCTAAATGCACATCAAGTATGTTATTTTAAAGAATCACGCTAGTTTGGAACAATTAAGGTTATATTTAGTCGTGCTTGTTTGGGAAGTTTTGCTTATGGTGAATCATCCATTTGTTTGTCCTCAAGTGTCTGTTTCCAATCATGTTTCTATTTTTATATTGTTAACCAATAGTTAAATCTGATTCCAACATTGAACGTTCCCCAACACTTTGCAAGGAGCAGCTTGCCATTCATAAATTTGAAATAAATTTCAAGAGAAGGAACATGTATTCCTCCAAGGCACAAATAACCAGGCTCGGCCTGCATCTTCTCTAATCTTATCATATAATCAAATGACTATTGGGATTCAATATACCATAGGCTCTTCCATTAAATTTTACACAACTAAATAAGATCAATAGTTACTCAACGAATAGTCCTCATAAATCACTAATTAATCATATACCATTTTATACCATATGATGTGCTAAGTCTAACAAAATGATGTATCCTGTTTCATACCACTAATATGATTCAATTGATACAGATAAACTCTTGGTATGTAGCGCTTTGGAACGGCACTATTACTATCGATCATCACAAGTATAAATCATATATTCCTTAACTAAAGTGCACAGCTATTGGAACAATGATCACAATCAAAACTATAATTACCCCTAAAATCAAACACATTCTCATCTTCATGTCTTTCCACCACATATCTTTTCTAACTCTATTGGCGCCTCTTCTGAATCCTTGGGCAGAGATCGCCAAGTTATCAGTTTTGTTCTCGATCGAGTCTAATCTTTCTCCTCTTTCAGCAACCTTATTAATGTTATCTCTCATGACACCTACGGTGTCATCAATTTGTGCCTGGATGGCAGCAGTACGGGAGTTGGATTGATCCCCGGTGGTCTGGCTTGGAATGTATGGATCGTATGGTTGGGAAGATGACATTGTTGAATAATGCGCAGTGAGGATTATATTATTCAAGTGCGATGTTAGTGCGATGTGACGAGTGGGGCTCGGGGAGGTGCGGTTAGTTTTTAGTGGTAGAAGTTGGTATTAAGGTTTTAGTTTTGGCGCGGCCTCTCGGGGTGCGAGAAAACGGAACCAGCGGTAGGGCCGTTGCCTAGTGAAACTTGGACATGTGGATTCATAATCGGAGGCGGCTAAAAATATTATCCCGGTGCGAGAGTGGGGGTAGTGGAAGGGAGAGGTGGTATATAGGGCGGTAGAAGCGTGCCAGCTGGCGGTATACTATAGGGGCGGCCAAATTAATTTCGCACTAGCCAGCAGTGGAAGACATGACCTTATAAGCCACCGGACCTAACCTGTAAAAAACTGGGTCATATTGAGGCTAAGGTAATGAATGATCTAAACAATCTGAGACAGGTGGCTATCGACACCTTTCCGTACGTGCTGGATGGCATATACGCTTTACAGGTTAAATATAATAATTAATAATTGGACCCATAAATAGATGAACCTCGTCTACTAGGCAAATCATAATGACTGGATCTGGAAATATTCACGTCTGCTGTATCCGGACAACTATCAGTGCAATGGACATTTCTGACGCGACAGGTTTCACTATCTTGCATTAAAATGGTACTGTTCTCGGCTTAAAAAATTCGCACTAAAATTCGCACAACGCGCGCTTGTAACCTGCAAAACTCCCCCAATCGCAATATCGTCTACCCCCCCTGTTTCCTGGAATTCGTCCAATCTATTTTTCACTGAGTGAGAAAAAAAAAGTTTTAACAGTGTTGTTTTCTTTCAAGAACAGACATTAATATCTAGTTAATTCAATATGGACGGTGGTATGTACTTCATTTATTAAGCGCTCCAAATTGAATCCCTCATATAAGATTTGCTGTTGGATGCTTCGATTAATTGATTGATTGATCACTAGATCTATTTTTCTAATTGAAATTTTCATACACCGTCGATTTTCGCCCTCCCCTAAAATTGCTGGGACTGATTTTAGACGTGTAAGATTTTTCAATCCATCGGTACCATCATTAGTGTAAGCAATTCTAGGTGTTTAACACATGAATTATGGTCCTTGACTTTCCAGCAACCAATTGCCAATGGAGTTTTACTGCTAACCAAAACAAATACTAACCCGCATTTAGAAGAAGTTGCTGCTTTAGTTATCGATAACGGTTCTGGTATGTGTAAAGCCGGTTACGCCGGTGATGACGCTCCAACCGCTGTGTTCCCATCTATCGTTGGTAGACCAAGACATCAAGGTATCATGGTCGGTTTAGGTCAAAAAGACTGTTACGTCGGTGATGAAGCCCAATCTAAAAGAGGTGTTTTAACCTTAAGATACCCAATTGAACACGGTATCGTTAACAACTGGGATGATATGGAAAAAATCTGGCACCACACTTTCTACAACGAATTAAGAGTTGCCCCAGAAGAACACCCAGTCTTGTTAACTGAAGCCCCAAAGAATCCAAAATCTAACAGAGAAAAGATGACTCAAATTATGTTTGAAACCTTTAACGTTCCAGCTTTTTACGTTTCTATTCAAGCTATTTTATCTTTATACTCTTCTGGTAGAACCACCGGTATTGTTTTAGATTCTGGTGATGGTGTCACTCACGTGGTTCCAATTTACGCTGGTTTCTCATTACCTCACGGTATCTTGAGAGTTGACTTGGCTGGTAGAGATTTGACCGACCACTTAATGGGTATTTTGTCCGAAAGAGGTTACTCCTTCTCTACCACTGCTGAAAGAGAAATTGTCAGAGATATCAAGGAAAGATTATGTTACGTCGCCTTAGACTTTGAACAAGAAATGCAAGTTTCTTCTCAATCTTCTGCCATTGAAAAATCTTACGAATTACCAGATGGAAGAGTTATTACCATTGGTAACGAAAGATTCAGAGCTGCTGAAGCTTTGTTCAGACCAAGTGACTTAGGTTTAGAAGCTGCTGGTATTGACCAAACTACTTACAACTCTATCATGAAGTGTGATGTTGATGTCAGAAAGGAATTATACGGTAACATCGTTATGTCTGGTGGTACTACTATGTTCCCAGGTATCGCTGAAAGAATGCAAAAGGAAATTACTGCTTTGGCTCCATCTTCTATGAAGGTTAAGATCATCGCTCCACCAGAAAGAAAATACTCTGTCTGGATTGGTGGTTCTATCTTATCTTCTTTGTCTACTTTCCAACAAATGTGGATTTCAAAACAAGAATACGACGAATCTGGTCCATCTATTGTTCACTTGAAGTGTTTCTAAGCCTTGTGGTATTCTTGGTTTTTGTTATCTCTTTGTTGCCTTGGTAGGAATAAATTATGGAATAACTAGATTGGAAAAGGTTTGTTATTCTCTTGTCTAATGACCTTTTTTTTCGTTTTTTATTTTTACTATATAATAAATAAAGAAGAAAGAAAAGTTGATAAATTAATCACTTGTAGTTATGTAAACACTTAAAATTTGAGTTCCGATGTCTTCCCTTTCAATGTACCTAATACACACAGGGCAGCGTATCTCTGAATCACGTTATCTTCGTGAAGCATATCAAAGCTTTCTGTTGCATCTTTACCAGCAAAGTTGAGTATTGATTGCTCCCCACCAGGATGGTCTGCTAAGAACGATGTCAAGTCTAAAACAACATTTTTAACTACACACCAACAGTCATCTGGTTTATTGTGCTTAGAAACTTCTTCCATGCTAAACTGTTTGTCTGGGATGAGTTCTGTTTTCGCTGGAGCCTTCTTTGGAGCATTACTTGCCTTCTTCTCTTCTTTGGGCTTTGGTTCGTAAGAACCATTCGAGACTAAGCTCCCACTGGTGTTGTTGCTTTGTGGTGAACCGTGCCCCCAATCAACAGTAACACTGTTGGTTTGAGGATCAATATGAAGATTGATTTGTTGTAATCTTGAAACTGCGCTAGAAGTTGATTTATCTTTTTCATTGTTATCAGAAGATGAAGAAAGTCTTTGAAGTAAAAATGACGACGCCTGGTCAGCACATAATCTTCCAAAAACTACACATGCCAATAAACTAGACCCACCGAGTCTATTATGACCATGTACACCCCCAGCAACTTCTCCAGCAGCATATAACCCTTCAAAGGGCTTGAATTCACCGTCTTCTTCATACAAGACTTGGGACTTATCATTAATCTTGATACCTCCCATAGTGAAATGGAGAACACGCGTAACAAAGGAGACGTAGTATTCCTCGTCTTCACCAAAAGTTAAAGGTGTATTCGGGAAAAACTGCTTTCCAAACTGGTCAGGCTTGGACTCAGTGTTGTTACTGTACTCTTTGAATTGATTTGCCAAGATATCGGCACTGACACCTAAGTCCAGTGCCAACTGTTTGCCGGTAACTTTCCGCATAAGGTTACGCTGTTGGTAATGTTTAACATGGAATTCAAGCTTATTGGCTGCCAGCTGATTGAGTATCAATCTTATAGGGCCAGTACCATTCTTTATCTGCTTTTCCATTTCACCACTAACATAATCTCTTGTTCCTAACTCATTGACAAACCTTTCCCCCTTACCATTAAGCATAATTCCCCCTTCTCCACGTAATGCTTCTGCTCCAAGAAATAAGAATCTAGGTTGCTTGGCTCCCAGAATAACCGGTTTGTCGTCATAGTCGATCAATCCTGTAGGATGAACTTGAACTTTATCAAAATCTATACCAGTAGCTTTATTCTTAAGCATAATCTTCTGGCCGTCTCCGGTAGCATGGACTCCATTGGTAGAAGGGAGATCAAATATATCAGGACGATACTTCTTAAGCAAGGAATTCTTTGTGAAATCAGCTGCATATCCACCAGTTGCCATGATCACAGGCCCGTTTAATTGAGACTTCTCTTTAGTCTTCAAGTCTTTAAATCTCACCCCGTTGACATGATTTTTATCAATCAAAAGGTCTACAACTTGAGTATTCTTCAAAATCACCACTCTTTCAGGTTGTTCTTCAGCCAAGTTCTCCAATGTTTCAAGAAGCTTATAAGTTATTGCCATACCTGGAAACTTAGCATCGTGACCACGGTGAGTACGTGGTTGTGAGTGGCCCCCAAGTCTACTGACCACACTTAAATCTAAACCAAAGACTTCTTGAAGCCAGTGTACGGCGTCTGCAGAATGATATGTTAAAACCTTGATCAATTCAGGACTGGCTCTATCTTTGGCACTAGCAAGGGTATCCTGGTAGAATTGATCAACGCTATCTTTGATATCCAATTGGACTTGCGTACGGGTCAATGCCCCATTAATACCCGAGGTAGCTTTACCGGAGTTTCCTGATAAGAAACCTTGCTTATCAATTAGAACGATGTTGGATCCTCGAAGGTAGCATTCATGTGCGGCAGAAAGACCAGCTAATCCGCCACCTACAACAATAATTGGGTTCGTAGGAAATGACATATTTAACTTCGAAGGGTCGCTTGCTTACTTTTATATGCTGCTAATTGGGTATTCGCGATTTGCGGGGAGTCGGACTTTGGGAAGCTATTGTAAGGGATTTTCAGGGGAAGAGCTACAAGTGGGACTTGGGTTGATACGTAAGACAGAATTGATGAAATCGGGGCATTATAGAATGTGTGAGATTAGAAGTTGTGGTGGTATCACATCATGTATTCGGTGCGTAGCAATTTACCTAAATAAGCATAAAGCGGTAAGAAATTAAGAATTCCAAGAGATGTGAAATCTCTCTGAGATGCCTCCCTATCTTACCTTCGAAGGAAATTTATCCATTACTAAAGAACCTAATTTGCCTATTCGGATTTGCATTTTGCAGCCGTACTCGCGGCGCTGTCTTAAAATTGAAGTGGAGTATATTTGACTCAGCATTACCATTGAAGATAGTACAAAGCTCATCTTCAATAGTACAGATGTTAGTTTTTTCTGTTACCGCTTAAACCTGTGTTCGTAATATCACTGTAAAACTATTGTTGTTGCCTTCGTCTTGTTGTGATCCTTGAGTGCACAGATAGACACTGGTCGGATTCTTAACACTCATCTTTAGGTAAATTTTTATTCAAAATTCTCTTTCTTTTACATTACAACATTCACTCCTAGAATCTAGGAGTCCCAGTCTTAATTAAGTTTGGAAGGCTTCAGACTTTCATCAAGCGCCATTGCAGCCCTGAATGGTTGGGTAGTAACTAACTCAGAAAATCCACAGTCTATCGGCCTTTGTGATTTATTTTCATCAATAAATACACAGACTCCTGATTCTATCTGTATTTTTCTACGTACTTTCGAATATCTTTGTCCTCCGAATTCTCGATATATGTGTTTAAGATGGGAACATTTTTGGAGTATATGGTTTTCCAATCGCTAGAAGAAAAACTATTCAAGTCAGTGTAACTGCAGTTACTACCATGGTTGATTTACTATTTCTGGCTTTTGTTCGATATCTCCTCTGGTGAAAAGGATACATAACAAGGATTTTCACCCGCTATTAATATTTGCAGCCGTTGTTTACAAACAGGGGAAAAAAATTGAAGAGAGGAAGAAGAGTAGAGAATTTACTAGATGGTTACTTCTACGAGACTACACGCATCTACAGGGAACTACAAGTCTACGTTACCAAGGCTCTGGTTCTTAGGTTTCGAGAGTTGTTCGGTCTGTTGGTTGTAAAAAAAGTTGTGGCACTTGGAGTAAATCAACAAGTGCGAAGAAGAGAAATTTGGCTGCGAAAACTTTTAGCTTTTATACCTTTTGTTTTGACACAAAACGGACTTGGTTTTTCAGGGTGGGAATACCTTTTTCCTCTCATCTAGAACCAATATACCCCACAAAGTGTCACTAGTATGTACTTAATTATATCAGGTATCATCCTGACAAAACAAAATTCTCAGTGCATTTTTTTTACCTTAACCCAAAGGCCACAGAACTACCGAAGTTTTACTGAAGGTACCGCCAATGTGTGGCGTTGTTCTTTTGTCTTCTTTTCGTGCATTATGGGGCTGTGGGCAAATTTTCTTGGAGTGAAAACAATATGAAATTCCCTGTCATCAAACTATCAGGTAATTAAGCCAGCTACATGGTGCATCAATTAGACTACCTGCATATCTACATAACTTAAAGCTACTAGTGCTCTATACATCGCTCGTAATCCCTCTTAATAGTTTTATTTATATATTTTATCTGCTACAGAAAAGAGATTCGAACAACTACAAAGTATGTAATATCTCTTTCGCTTTCTGCTGAATTGTTGTTCCATTTTACAAGAGGTGTACAATGGTGTCAATTTTTTTATTGAATTGCGGGATTCGATAGGCCTTGTTCAAGTTTTAATGTCTTTGAGGAATGGAATCTACATTTATAATTGGGATTTTTAAATATATATATTCAATTGAGAACATTCTTTAACTAGCTAGTAAAAAACAAGAAATCGAACCCACAGGTGATCTGACCTCAGAGAAAAAATTAGCTGGTTAAAGCCGTACGTTATTTCTTTCAAACAATAACACATTGGTGGATAGGTCCGCCTCTGCCACCTTTTCCGACAAACTTGTTGTCCTTGGTTTCAGAGTTAGTAGAAGTTTTAGTTTGTTGTTTAGCAGCCATAATGATTGAGTTGAAGTTGTGTGGTGAAGATTCAAACATGGCGATTTCCATCTGTTTAAATACCCAACACAGTAGCAACACAGGTAATATTTATGAGGCAATTTAACCACCAAAACATTTCCGGGTACAAGGTTTATCGCCCATAATGTTTCAAGTTTTCTCTCTATTACTCAAAACTACTTTTCCAATAGATTAGACATTGTGTGCGAGACATATTTTTTGTTTCAACATCAAAATATTATTTCCTATTACGGACTGCTGAATGAAAATTCCAGCTCTTAAGTAACCTGGTGATGATCAATTTTACAAGACGTATATAGCAAAGGGGTAGAGTAATGGCGGTGTCCGGGAAAAAGGGGTCAATACATTCTAGTGTTCGTAAATAGTTTGAGAAGATCTTCAGCTGTTTCTGAATAACAACCGATACAATGTCCGCATCTCTCCATGATTTCATTCAAGAAATAAAGACACGGAGTTTACAAGTAACAATAAATTATGCCGAGAGTCTCCATCACTATGTTAGTGGCTTCTATTATAACTACAACTGTTAACCTATAGAGACGAGTACTGTCGTCTTTACATGGGTACCTTTCGAATAGCTGATTACCTGGCAAATCTTAAATTTTCTGGCTGCGAAAAACATCTAATCTGGGAGTTTAGACCAGAGATAAATGTGTGAAAATTGACGATGTGAAAATCACACCAGATTTTCTTCTCCTCCGTGCAGAACTGTACCTGGGATTATATGTTATTAGGTGCTCCGGATTGTAAGTAGCTCTCCAACATTAATTTTTTATCAGGGAATAATATTTCGGTTATTTTTCAAAAGAAAATTAACATATTTACCAATATTAACCTCTCCATTAAGTAACCGAAACTATAATTTTACTTGAATATTCTCACTTTAGCCATATCATTCTGACTTAGCTAAAATATTTGTGTCACAAAGACTCCTTATGCGATATCTCTGGTTTCCTTACAACGTAATACACAACAAAAAAGAATGGCATTCCTGATGTTCATTTATCAGACAGCTATAGGATCCGAATACAATCTTTATGAGTTACTAGAACAACATTAACGAATAGATGAAACGTCTTGCCGTGAAGAGCTCATGACGTTTTTCCATTTCGTTTAAAGCCGAAGTATTCAAAAACCTCCTTATGATGAGGTAAGGTTTGTTTACAGTCCGCTCATATATTCTCTTTAGTTGAATGCTGCTAGCTCAAATTCAAAATACAAGCACTGCATTCATGACTCCCGATTTTCTTATCCTCGCCCTCTACCTCGTTTGTTAACATAATCAGAACCTATCTCGCACAATTTTGGTTCGTAAAATATGCTCTCCGAAGTCGCGATTTAACCCGATAAGACCTGTAGTTCAACTAATCATTTAATCCCAATTGAACATGAGCGAAAAAGATCTTCTTGATACGAAGGAAGCACTTGCTTCGGAAGTCACTGAATCTTCTAAGATTGAGAACAGTAAGCATGAGAGTGTTGCTCCCGATAAAAACTCAGCTGATGTTGCAGAGAACGAAAAGGCTGTACCTGCTCCAAAAAACATTGAACCAACACCTGATCCTAGAGGTGAAACTCCACTCGTCACTAGTGTCAAGATTACAACGGATCAAGCCTTAAAACTCCAAGAACTTATAGTTGCCATTCCCAAGATTTTGAAGAAGGTCAAGAACAGCGAGTACGATGAAATATTCGGCTACAGAATCAACACCGAAGACAAACCTCATGTGGACGTACATATCCGAAATGAAATATTGTTGAAGTTCTTGGTTGCGAACGACTATGATGTGGATGTTACTGTAGATAAGCTTGTTGAAACTTTAGACTGGAGATATAAGTTTAAACCATTAAGTGCCGCCTATAATGAAAAAGTTACCAGGGAATTGGATGATATTGGGGTAATCACAGACTTTCCCAAACAAAAAGAGGATAATTTCCAGGTCACCACTTGGAACTTATATGGGAATGTGAAACTGCCCAAAGTTTTATTCGAGAAGTTTGGCGGACAAGAGTCAAAACTTCCAGGTTCTGTTTTCTTGCGCTGGAGAGTTGGATTAATGGAAAAGGCTTTACTGTTGATTGATTTTACTGACCCTAAAAACCATACTATCGTGCAAGTTCATGACTATAAGAACGTTTCTATGTTCAGAATCGATAAGAACATGAGGGCGGCCACCAAAGAAATAATCGATATTTTTGGTGCTAATTACCCAGAGCTATTGACAACAAAGTTCTTTGTTAACGTGCCTGTTTTAATGAGCTGGGTGTTTGGATTTTTTAGTTCCATTGGTCTCATCAGTGCTGAAACCTTGAAAAAGTTCAGACCTTTGAGCAGTGGAAATTTGACTGAATGGTTCGATAAAGATCTATTACCGAGCGACTACAACGGAGGAGAAAAGAGTAAATACGAGCTGCTTTTTGATCTTGAAAAATCTGGGGATGCTAAAATTCCTGCTTATGGAAAGATCATCTTGGAGAAAATTAATCTGGAAAGTATCCAAAAAATAACTGATGATGTTGAGTAAACTAATTCTATTGAGCTGATTTTTCTGGGGGAATAGACTTAATTAAGCATATTATGTGTATTGTATAACTCCTACTAATAAAAAATTCAAGCACTATGTTCAACATCAAGCTTTTCGTCACGGTCGATTCTTACCCGAGAATCATGAACTGGGTCACCGAAAATTTGACCAATTTCTTCCAAAGTAACATCTTTGTGAAGTCTTGTTTCTGGGTAAAAGAAAAAAACTACCAATAACTCAACGGCTAAGTTACAGCACCATACTATATAGTATTTCCAGCCAATAGCGTCCATGGCCACTGGATTGACATAACCGTTGAAAATCAGGCAACATGTTTGAATAAATTGAAAATAATTGATACCCTTGGCACGATGAGTATAAGGTAAGATTTCTGTCTTGTATAAAACAGGTAAACCATTAAGACCAATGTTATATGCAGCGTAGTATAAGAAGATGAATGCTAAGACACCGTTTGATAAACTCTTTGGGAACCCTCTTTGAACCGCTAAAGCGGACAAGATCGTCCACAAAACATAACATACTAACATGGCGGAAATAGCTCCCAAAAACATAGTTCTTCTTTTGAAATATTTTACTACACTAGCAGCTCCCATAGAAATAAACATATTGTACATCATGAGGAAACCGTTAATTCTTAACTGCTCAGCAGGTTCAGTGATATTGATGGAGTTCAATACCTTATTTAAGTAGTAGGAAACCAACCCGTTACCAGACAATTGCATAAGCATAGGAGTGTAAGTAATCAAAAACCATCTTCTTCTGAAGTTTGGTAATTTGACGAAATCCAAGTAAGATGATTGGGTGTTTAATTTTTCTAATTCAATAGCAATCTGAATTTCTCTCATTTCATAGTCTACTAAGGCCAAGTCACGGGAATCAGTTGAATATCCTATATGCCATTTTCTTAACATGGCTTCAGCCTTTTCAATCTTTCCTTTCGACACATAAAATCTTGGACTTTCTGGTACGAAAAAGTAAACAGTCAACACTTGTACAAGAGGCATGAAACCTTGTATGAAACTTGGAATTCTCCAGGCCCAATCATTGTCATTACCTATTTGGTTTGTACCGTAAGTGACCCAAGCAGCGAGGAAAGCACCTAAGTACCAACAAGTATTATAGAACGTGGTACAAATAGCTCTATGAGAAGGGTAAGCAATTTCAGAAATAATCGATGGACCACTAACTATCATGAACGAGTTACCAAACCCTAAGATCAATCTTGAAGCAAGGAAAAACCCATAGTTGGTACTGACACCTTGTAAAATAGCTCCTAATAAAGAGAACAGTTGACCAATGAAAATACCAGCTCTTCTACCATATTTATCAACAATATAAGGAACAACCGGAAGACCGATGAAAGCTCCAAAAATCGTACCGTTAGATAAAGCCCCTAATCTTACGGAGTCACGACTTGGATTAATCTTTTCATGCCATGAGTCCAAACTCTGCAAACCATTTAACATAGAACCATCATAACCATTATTAGTACTACATAAAGTACAAAGGAAAACAGCAAAATTCAACTTAAGCAAATGTGGTGTTTTCCACCATCTTTGGTCTTGTCTGATATAGCTTTCAATGTTTTCTTGTTCGATGAATTCCGGGTTACCATCTGAATGAACATCAGAATGCACGTCTTCAGGGATTTTCTTTTCGATATCGTTGCTGGTCATTTATGAAGGTGGAGATAACAATAGGAATGGGAACTGGGGTCTATTTAAACATCATCCTTATCCCCCATCCTTATCCCCCAACTTTATCCCCCATTATGAACCCCACGAATAACAGTTGGAACCATGGAGGCGGGGGAGGGGGTTGGGTTTTCCCAGTTGAGACAGCAGGGAATTGATTTTGCAGCGACCAATTATTAGTCAGCCTTTTAAGGATTTTGGGGTGAAATAATCACATTTGATTATGGAGAAATCAGTATCCTATAGGTTTTGATCCAATATGGTTACCTAGAAGTTCCATGCTATGTAAAGTGCTCATGTTAAGCTCTAAGCTACTCGTTTAATAAAATGGATACATCCAACAACAATACATCCTCCACAACAACCCCACAAACTCCTACTTGGAATATGACATTATACGAGTGGGAATGCGTGCTCTTGGTTTATTTCGGGCTACTTACCCAAAACATATGAGTAGATGCCCCGATGAATGCATAACCAGCTGCCCGCGTACAACGTTACATATTAAGAATCAAACTACAATTACAACAAAAAACTGGCGTTTGGGTAATACAAGTATCAAATCTGTTCAATTTCGGTATCGTCATATGCCATGATATCTGGGATAAGACACCTGAGATGATATGACACCTGGGATGATATGATATAATGTACGGAATATGAAGTATCCTCTGTTGAGATTCAATTGTGTTTCATACGGCGTCCATGGACTTATTTGGTTGTGAGCATATGCCCTTCGGCGAATGCTTGGCGTGAAAATCGGATCCTCCACCCTATCCTCCGCTTCTTCCATTGTAATAAGTGGGGTTGCATTTTATAGAACGGGGTTTTTACTGTATCCATACATGAAACGCTGGTGGTCCGTGTTTTACTGAGGAGTAGGATGGGGGGCTTCACTTTATCAGCTTGCGCAGACCAGGCATGTTGACGTTGTTAAGCCACCCGATTTCTCACTGGGACTGCGGAGTAGAATATTTTTAGTTAGATATACAGGTAGGGTGGAGGATTTCAATTATTAATATTTATCTGATTCTAAGCAACCGGAGTCTCGGATTAACATGGTGATTCGCGGCTATTAATTATTAGAAACTGTACAGATGAATTTTTTTGATCTGCTGCTGATTTACCATCCGGTAAGTGTCACTTTTTCTCTTAGTACTGTCAGTTTAGTTAGCGCCTTGGGTCAAAGTTACGATTCTGGGCTTGGGAACATGTAATCAACTTCTGGCGCTAATCATTAGACATGAGCCTGCTAATTCTATTACTTTGCAACATTTGTGTACATGTGATCTAACTGGACGGTTATGCTTATCTACTTCACAATAGTAATTCCTTCCAAAAGAGATCAGGTAGTCTAGTTCTTCGAATACTATACCATCTCTAGAGCTGAATAACACATTATGTAACTTGATTAAGCCAGACAAGTAGTAATTAGTCTCTGGGATATGTATCAAATACTGCTATTGAATTTAATATTTTAAATTTTAAGATGTATTTCTGTTTCTCAGTATTTAGTTAATGCTTTTGTGAAAATCACGAACACAAAAACAACCCAGTTTTCAGTATTCTCCATACGAACTTGGGAATTTATAACTTCCTTCGTAACACCCTTACACTATCCACACCATATATTATACCCACAAGTAAACACACCTAATCCAATCCTTCTATTTTTTCTGCATTAGTCACCTTTCTCTACCCTTTTCTCCCGTGTTATTCTTTTGAGGCTTCTAGTCGCGCTTCCATCTTATGTCTAACTACTACCAGCTCCTAGGTATACTGGTTGATGCCACCTCGGACCAGATCAGTAGAGCCTATAAGAAGCTAGCGGTAAAGTACCACCCAGATAAGTCTAAAGATCCTGAGCACCATGATCTCTTCCTCAAAATTAAAGAGGCATACGAGACTCTTCGATCACCTGACACCAGAAGACTGTATGATCAATCCATACTCAAATCAAATCAACCAGCTCTGTCTGGGTACCATAGCGGATTCAGCAATTATCACGGGTATCTGTACCAGAATGAGCCATCGAGCACATCATACACATCGACTGGTGGTGGTTTTGCATGGTCTCACTTCAGCAGCTATTTCACAACCGATGACTTCATAGAGAAACAGCATCGGGCTGAACGAGAACGTATGAGGCGAGAAGCAGAAATAAGGAAACGTAAAGAAGAGATTCTACGGAAAGCCAGGCAGGAAGAATTAAGAAGAGCAGAATTTGAAGCTGCCAAAGAGAGACAAAGGCTCCAACGAGAGATGGAAGAGACCAAAAATGCTCACATTGAAAAGCTCAAGGAAATGGCACAAGAATCAAGGAACAGATCAGACTCAAGAATCAAGTCTGTGTCGCCAGAAAACTTTGAGGAGGCCATGTATTCACAAAGAAAAAAGAATGCGTACAGGGCTCAATGGTCTGAGCCATTGAAGGTTTATGATGATGATATATTCGAGACCAACTTCGCTTCGCGTAGGAGAGATAGAGAATCTAATGTGAGGGGTGAGTCGAATGTCACCAGTGAACCTAAACCGTCTAAGGGCAAGCCTGATGATCCAATTATAGTGGATGATCCGATAGAGACAGATGCTCCAATTGAGGTAGAGGAAAGTGGAAGTGGCTACACAGTAGATCCAGATCCACTGCAGCAAGTAAAATCTGAGATACCTAATGAAACCCAGAGAGAGAATCCAAAGCCATTCCTTGATAAAGACCACGCAACTGCTAAAAAATATCAACCAACAAACTCTCAGTCTGAAACAAATGGACCAGATTTGGCAAACTCTTCAGGTGACAACATTGAGGAACCAATAATCATTGATGAATTGCCAGCATCGCCACAGCCACAAAAAAGTCCACCAGAAGCTCCACAACAATATTCTCCAAACAAACGCAGCAAGACGGCTGCAAACATAGGCATGTTCACTCTTAATGATTTTAACGACTCTTTGGGTGGTGACATTGGTAACGAAAATCTCAATGAACTAAGAGATATGCTTCCCAAATACGATGATAATGCAGAGAACGAGAATCCAAGGTTTAAAAGGCAAAAGACATCAAACTTCAAAGTATCTGAATTCTCTAATGGTGAGTCAAAAGCGGAAACCTTATACACCCCAGTTAATAAATCTTCACACAAGTTGAACGGCGCCAGAAAATCAGGAGTCACAATGTTAGATTTCAATGCATCAACCAAGGTCAATTTGATAATTGCACCTCAACCGCCTACGTTAACCATAAATAACAGGCTCAAATTGAAATCATGGAATGAGTATGTTGAACATATTTCCAGGTACCAGAAATCATTTTTGGAGTATCGTACTCAGATCATCAAGTATCAAGCAGAACGAGCGAGTAGAGATAGCGAGCTTGAAGAGTTTTATAATAATGATTACGGGGCATTTAAAGTATATCTACAGTGTCTAGACCAAGACTCCAAGGTATTAGCCAGACTAGCGGAGAATGTTCAGGTCTTTAATGAGACAATGCGGGTGTACCAGCAGCACTGTAATTGGGTTAGAGTGACAGAGCTTTTAGATTAACGTATAGTAATGAATAATGACATATTAGTTAAGTGTTATGGGGCTTAATTTCCATAAGATAATCCTTGAAAATTGGTTAATGGGTGTTTTCTTGTGAAACTACTGTTATTAGTTAAGACGCAATTTACACGAGGAGCTATAGAAAAGAATGGAACATGAAAATTGAACATGGAAGGCAATACAAAAAAAAGACATTTAGCATAAACAATTAATATACAATGGACAATTATAACACAGCGATTTTACAAGACCTGACACACCACAAGCAACACCCCCAAACTTACTCTTCAGATTTCTCCAGTACACACTCGATAACCTCTAAATTTGCAGCCAGACGCGCCGAAAAAACGTTTCATCAACATGAATAAACAGCGTCAGCTTTTACTTTTTGTAGGGGTCTTGTTCCATGTGTTCTACTTGTGGTCCATCTTCGACATCTACTTCGTGTCACCATTGGTGCACGGCATGGATCAGCACGTCTCGAACGAG
This sequence comes from Yamadazyma paraphyllophila, assembly GCA_030563605.1. Classification (NCBI taxonomy): domain Eukaryota; kingdom Fungi; phylum Ascomycota; class Pichiomycetes; order Serinales; family Debaryomycetaceae; genus Yamadazyma; species Yamadazyma paraphyllophila. The sequence continues at coordinate 190,605 of JAJMJO010000017.1, forward strand.
GAGCCACCAGCAAAGAGATTAGTGTTAATTGTTGGTGATGGTTTGAGAGCTGATAAAACGTTTCAGAAACTCCACCACCCTAAAACCGGTGAGTACAAATATATGGCACCCTACTTGCGGAGTATTGTAGCTAATGAGGGTCGTTGGGGTGTTTCCAACACCAGAATGCCGACTGAATCAAGACCAGGACACGTCGCTTTGATCTCTGGTTTCTATGAAGATGTCAGTGCTGTCACAAAGGGCTGGAAAGAAAACCCTGTCAACTTCGACTCATTTTTCAACCAAAGTACACACACCTATTCCTTTGGATCGCCAGATATCTTACCTATATTTTCTATTGGGGATGTTGTGCCCGGCAAGATAGACTGTCATATGTACGGGGCCGAATTTGAAGATTTTACGTCTGATAGCATTGAGCTTGACAGGTATGTGTTTGACCATTTCAACGGTTTATTGAATAATCTGACAGTTAACCTGACACTTGATCTGGAATTACGTAAGGATGGTAATGTTTTCTTCTTACACCTACTTGGTCTTGATACAGCTGGACATGCTTATAGGCCATATTCTGCAGAGTACTATGACAACTTGCAGTATGTAGATGCTGAGTTGTCTAAGTTGGTACCCAAGATTAACGAGTTTTTTAATGACGATAAAACTGCTTTCGTATTCACTGCTGATCATGGAATGTCTGATTTTGGGTCCCATGGTGATGGCCATCCAGACAATACCAGAACCCCTTTAATTGCATGGGGTGCTGGGGTGAAAGAGCCTGAAATTGCAACTCCTGAGGATTTGATTTCGCAGGATCCGGTAGGAAGTGGATACGAAAAGGACTACTTTGATACCTGGGGGTTTGATCATTTGGTGAGAAATGACGTTAAACAAGCAGATATTTCTCCTTTGATGGCTTATTTGGTTGGTACCAATTATCCAAAGAACTCTGTAGGGGAATTACCTTTGGACATTCTTTCAGATCCTTCTATCCTCAAGATTAAAGGATTGTATAATAACGCATTAGCATTGATAGAACAGTACATTGTCAAGGAAAAAGATGTCTACGAGCATCAATTTACGTTCAAACCTTATAGACCATTTGAAGATCGTAAAGTGAATGATTACAGAGCTGAAATCGAATCTATTATTACTGACTTGGAGTTGAATGGTGAAAATTCTGTTAAAGAGGGGAAAGTAATTGCATTGTGTAATGAGTTGAGTAGTGAAGCTTTGAAAGGTTTGGACTACTTACAGAAATACAACTGGGTTTTTTTGAGAACTGTTGTTACTTTTGGTTTCTTTGGATGGATTTGCTTTGCTTTTATTATCTTCTTGAAGTTGTTTATTCTTCAAGAAATTGTTCAAGAGCAAACTCACATGAGCTACAATGTATTCTTTGCAATAATTACTGGGGGAATCCTGTACATGTTGTACTACCAGAATTCTCCATTTAATTACTACATGTACTCGTTATTCCCCATTTATTTCTGGTATGATAATTTGATTAACAAAAAGAACCTAGTGTCTGGTTCCAATGAATTATTCAGTAATATGAACAACTTCACCAAGATTTTAGTGATTGTCTCATTCATTGGTATGTATGAAGGGATTGTGTATGGTTTTTTCAATAGAATCATTTTCTCGGTTTTGTTTGTTATTATTGGAATATATCCGTTATTCTTCCAGCTTGACTTCAAATTAAAGGGTTTATGGTTTGTCACATGTTCTGTCATGACTATATTCACCAATCTCAACCCTATCAAAACTGAAAATGTGCTACAAATCAACACAAGTGCAGGTATTTGTTTGATCATTGGTATTTTGGGATACAGGTACCTAACCCAAAAGTTCTTTGTAAGTGGCTATATCAAGGGATTGTTATTCTTACAACATGTTGCCATTCTTGTCATAGCGGTCAGTACAAACTTGGCGATTAATTCTTTGCAAAAGCGAGAGGGTTTACCATTAGTTGTTCAAGGTACTAATTGGACAACTTTTATTATATCTTTGGTGATCATTCCAGCTGCATTTTCTTTGAATCCAACTCCTAACTATGAGGTTCGACTTCTTGTCTTATTCCTCACGTTTGTGCCAACCTTTGTCGTTTTGACAATCTCTTATGAACTTTTTTTCTATGTTGGGTTTTCAATGGTTTTACTTCAATGGCTTATCATAGAAAACAAATTAAAGGACCAGAAAACAAGCCAATGGGGACAGTGTCTCCGTGTGACTATAATTGGGTTTTTCTATTTACAGTTGGCCTTCTTTGGCACTGGAAACATTGCGTCTATTTCTGCGTTCTCATTGGATTCAGTATACAGGTTGATTCCAATATTTGATCCTTTTGCAATGGCTGCATTACTTATTATTAAGATACTCATCCCGTATGTACTATTATCTACTGTTTTGGGTATCATGAACTATCAATTAGAGATTGAGAAGTTTACTATTTCTACATTAATTATTAGTACTAGTGATATCTTATCCCTTAACTTATTCTTCTTGGTAAAAACAGAAGGAAGCTGGTTAGACATTGGAACAAGTATCACAAACTATATATTGGCTATGGCTAGCTCGTTATTCATGCTTGTGTTGGAGTTTGTCAACAGTATTGTTTTGAAAGGAGTGGAGTTTGAAGTATCCAAGCAAGAAAAGGCTCGTGCAAATAAAATTAAAGAGACACTTCACGTGGATAATCAAAACGAAATCGATGAAGCAGTTTCCAGTGGTATTAAAGTCGGCGGACGTGTTTTAAGATCTCGTAAGTAATAAAAGTAATGGTTCGTTGGCTGTATATGTTGTATCTTTAAATCGACTCTCATCACTGATTCACTACTCATTCTCACTAATTCTCAATTCTTAATTCTTAATAATTCTCACTCGCATAAATTTTCACCATGACTCACACCATGCCAGATAAGAAACATGTGTTGATGATCGACAACTACGACTCGTTCACATGGAACCTATATCAATATCTCAACCAATCCCAGTATTGTGACAAGGTCACTGTGTTGCGTAACGATGAAGTGACAATTGAACAGATTGAAAAGTCTATCAAGCCAGACCTCATTTTCATCAGCCCGGGGCCAGGACATCCTTCCACAGATGCCGGTATAAGCAAAGAAGCTATTGAGTACTTCAAAGGAAAATTGCCCATTTTCGGTGTTTGTATGGGATTGCAGTGCATGTTCGAAGTTTTTGGAGGTACAGTTAGCTCTGCTGGTGAAATCATCCATGGTAAGACCACCACCATAAGCCATGATGCCAAGGGGATGTTCTCTCAGATTCCCCAGAGTATTGCCGTGACACGTTACCATTCTTTGGCCGGAACTTTCCTGAGCGTTCCAGATAGCCTAGAAGTGACTGCAAGGACTGAAACCAACCCAGAAATCATCATGGGGGTCAGGCACAAAGAATATGCTATAGAGGGTGTTCAGTTCCACCCAGAATCGATTTTGACCGAGAGCGGTCATCAAATGATAGACAATATTTTACAGATTGAAGGAGGGTATTGGAATAAGACTTCATCCACTGCGACGACCGTTTTCAAGTCTCAGAGCATTTTAGAGAAAATCTATGCTCAAAGAGAAAGCGACTATGAAAGGATCAGTAACAGTCCAGGAAAGTCATTTGAGGAACTTCAAGAATATGTAGCTGCTGGGTTAGCACCAAGCTTGATTAACTTCTTTGATCGTTTAAAATCTACACAAGTCAAAGGCCAAAATATCATCTTAAGCGAATTCAAAAGAGCTTCTCCTTCGAAGGGAATCATCAATATTCACGCTAATCCTGTCAAACAAGCGTCCACGTATGCACAAAACGGTTGTTCCGCTATTTCTGTGTTGACGGAACCCAACTGGTTTAAAGGATCTATTGAGGATTTGCAATTGATTCGTAGAAGTATCGAAACTGTGTCTTCACGTCCTGCAGTATTGAGAAAAGAGTTCATATTCAACAGATACCAAATCTTAGAAGCTCGTTTAAACGGTGCAGATTCTATTTTGTTGATAGTAAAAATGTTGAAACCTGAGCTATTGGCAGAGTTGTATGCTTATTCATTGAGTTTGGGAATGGTGCCATTGGTTGAGATCAATAACCAGCCAGAGCTTTTAGAGGCATTAAAGTTGGGTAAAGAAGAGCCTATGGTAATAGGGGTCAACAATAGAAATTTGGCCAACTTTGATGTGGATTTGAATACCACCACTAATCTCCTAGATGGTATAAGAGCTGACAATAGAGATATTTTGGTTCTAGCATTGAGTGGTATTACTAGTGTAGACGATGTTAAGAATTATAAGAGCCAAGGCGTTGATGGGTGTTTAATTGGCGAGAGTTTAATGAGAGCACAGGAGAAGGGAGAAGCAGCTGAGTTCTTGCTCGATTTATGTAATTGTTGATTGGGGAGAGGAGCATTAATATATAGATAGGTATAAGACATTTGAGTTCACAAAATCAGTTTTCAAATTCATTTCAATACGCGTCGCGAAAATATTACCATGGACGCACCTAGTCAGAGAATTGATGCTACGCTCTTGCAATCTACACAGGGTAAGATTGTTCGTGTGATAGGTAAGTTGGAGCAGTATGATGGATCGAGTGCTACACTCAAGAGCAACGGCGATATAGTGTTAAATCTTGCTTCTTTGTCTACTGATTTAGATCTTCAAGTTAACAGTAACTATGAGATAATTGGAAAAGTGGGTGAAGATTCAAGTATTAGTGTGTTCACAGTACTGGAAATAAGTGACAATTTCAAGCTTGAAAATTACTACCTGCTTGTGAAGTTTATTAACAAGGTTCCGGAGTTGTTTGTATAGGAATATATGTCTGATAAAGTGAATGTAGCGTTTACATGGGAGTGAAAGTTCGAAGTGAGAGTGGAAAGGTGATGCTTTAATAGACGGGCAGAAGTATCTGGAGCACAGAATATTAGAAACTGTATACCCAAACATAGTATATTATAAAAAGAGTACTATAACACCATATATTACTGAACAGCATCTCTAGGTACATTGTTTAAAATTGGTCACAACAGATCAAGATCACGTAAAAGAACAGTGAACCGAGATTCCTTATACTGCCGTGCCCAGGATGGAACCTCGCCCTTTATCACCTTCAAATACTTCAAATTTCCATATGCTATAAGTACTCTATAATTGGCTTCTTCCACCTGCAAATCACTGATATAGTTGGGTATATTATTAGAGTTCACCTTTTGAGTGATTTGAAGCGCTGACAAGTTCAATATTAACGAAGCATAACTGGTAGCGAATTGGTTATAATGCTTGTGGTCTGTGTTGACAGTAATAGCCTGTAATGCATCGAGAAGCTCGAAAAGCGCAGGAGTAAAGTATAATCTATCGTTCTCTGACGTGACGTAAATCTGTGCAAACAAAATCGTATCAATCAAGTTGTTTAGGAACTTTGTCAACATCATAATGACACTCTGGTTACTTGTTGAAATACCCTTATTGATAAAAGAAAGAATAAGCTCAGGTAATTTTTCATCTGAAATTATATCCACCACATGGACTCTTTTAATGAGCACACGAAGAAGATCAAACCCAATCAAGTACGACAGTTGATCCCATTCAAACACTTGTTTAACTATTTCGTTGATAATATCAAGGGCTTCCTTTGATGGAACATCGAACTGACTAGGTATAGTCGTGAGCTTATTGACTTGGTTCAGGTTGAATTTGTTTAATCCTTTAACAAGTTGGTCATTATTGATTTCGGTGAACGTAAGGAAAGTTTTAACGGGAAGAACAGCAAAAGAAGACCTAGATGCCAGCTGAGATACCGGGATTTCCAGTGGCTGTTGAGGTGCTGACTCGCTAGTCTCGCTAATATTGACACCAGCAGTATTTGTTTCTAAGAAGTTGACCACGTCGGAAATATAACTATTAGGAAGCTCATTATCCGCTAAAAATTTACTGGCAGCAGTATAGACATTGTCACCAGCATTATAAGGCAATTTCAACGGCGGTTTTCCGTCTTCAATATCCACATCAAATACATAATCGTACTCTTTACCGTTATATGCTTTTTTGTTGGCAGAAGCAACTGAACTGACTACATCACCTATTTTATTCCACTGTTTATTTGACCACTGGTGAGCTTCAATAGTTCCGATGTCGCTTTTAACCATAATGGTTTGGCCCTCGGTTCCAGGCTGATTGAGTCTATCGTAGCCTGGGACGTCTGTTTTGTTGATATCTACAGATTGCTCCGCAATGGTGGAAGATTGGACTGACTCTTCAAACTCAGCAAGAGCTTCAGCACTGGCATAATGGGATTTGTCGTTGGAGAAGATCCTAATTTTATTATCAGAAGATCCCACTGCAATATCGTTACCCAAGTTAGCAAGACACCAGTTGGAAATGCATGGCAAGGTAATAACCTGCTTAATTTTCCAGTCCTCCCACACCCTAATGGTTCTATCTTCACCAGAAGACACAAGGGCACCACTAGGAAGTAATATGATGTCATACACGAACGACTCATGGCCTGCAAGTGTTGCCACAAGCTCGCCAGTGATATTCCATACCTTGATGGTGCCATCATTGGAAGAAGAGGCAAAAATCGAAGCGGTTAAAAGAGTCAATTTACGTACCACATCCGTGTGGCCGCTGAAAGTTTTAACAACCTTAGACCCGTTCCATAGCTTGATGAGTTTGTCTGCAGAGCACGTTAGAAAGGTGTTTTCTGCAATTATCTTTGCATCCAACACCGAGGTATGGGAGTCATTTTGTAGGATTAATTTTGAATCGTTTGTGACCAAGTCCCATACCCTGGCGGTTCCGTCCCATGATGCAGATATGAGCTGGTTAGACGGTTCGTGGTAATGAAGGGCACAGATATTGTTTGAGTGGCCAACAAGATTATATTGGCCAATGTCGACGGCTGTCTCGGTAACACAGTTAATAAAAACTACGTTATCTTTACCACCGCTAGCAATGAAGTTGGTATTTAAAGCTGTGACGGCGTTTATGAACGAGTTTGAAGATGAGTTGAAAATGATGGAATTGGATCCATCAGATCCCCAAGAGCGAATGGTACCATCACGAGAGCAAGATATTATAGTCTTGTCAGAGACAGTCAAGCCTTTGACGTCTTGCTCGTGGCCAATTAACGTTTGACTTAGCTTATACATTGCCATTCAAAAAGTTGAAGTGCGAGTTGTAGAGTTGTCGCGAATTGGCTTGGATCACATTACATAATCTATAAGCGCATTTTACTGAGGTAAAATTCAGGGATTCTCTGTACTGGGGTGTGAGGTTCGAAAAGAATCATAGTTACTACTGAATTCGGGGTCGTGCAGAGTGAGAATTTTGAAAGTATAGTGGGCTTGGATGGAGGTAATTTCACAGGACAATCATACTACAGTAAAACTCAGTCAGACACCACCACGTAAGGCTAATTTGTACTAGTCGCACCAAACTCTCTGCACTGTACCATGCTACTTAGATCGAAACGGTACTAATTGATTGCTATCAACTTGCTAGCTGCCTTGGGATTCGAACGGAGCTAAGTCTCCTTGCATTCGCTAGGATTTTAGCACCCTTACTGTTCATAACCAAGATCTACAGCTAGAATGATATTCAGCATTTCGCCTGTTCCTGGAACAAAGCTGTGGATCATTATTGCATAGATTGAATTTCCTAATGAGAAAAAATGAGCAGCTGGTACCGTCCACGATATATTCGGTGAATATTTGTGGATTTCAAGTAACATTTTAGGGTGTATTGTTCATACAAATATTGTTCACACTTTTCTTATCTATGTTCTCATATAATTGTTTCTCTCACTTTAACATAAAAATTATATTTACCATGGTTAAATTTATCTAGTCTTAGTTCCTCTTAGTCTGTTATAGCGCAGGTAAAATTCCGCACATATCTTCTATGCGAGATGAATAGATGCAAATGGCTTATGTAAAGCTCTAAGAACAATGCAGCTGGTTTGGATTGCTGTGGGGCAATGGGGGTTTATTGCTAAGGAAGTGGAAAGCTGTTTGGCAGCAATTGCAAGAAGTAAATGGTTGAGGGGAGATGGTTGCAATTAGACTCCTTAGCCTGGTTAGATTCACCAGTCACTAAATATTCGCACCACGACAGGGGCAAAGATTCACAACTGGCCCGGGGTATAGCGCGGGTCAAAGGTGTGTGCTGGTGCTGTGCCGCGGTACAATCACACTGGTAGAAAAAGGTGTGCCAAGACCGCCAAGAAGCATTTCACCTGCATATAAGGTACTTTCTTACTGGCTGATATCTGAGCAATTATGTCTGTTATAACAGGACATTATGAACTTGTAAGTCTTTGTTATGCGGAAATTCTCCACTGCCAAGCAGTACACCCGTGTTACATGTAGTATATGTCGAGCAGTTTCTCCCTATGTCGCTTTTTTTCACACCTTTTAACTCCTATGCGACATCCTGTTAGAAAAGACTGAAATCATCTAATTAATTAATCGCGGGCCCACATGGGCTGTAAAAGAAATTACCTCTGCCAATAATTGTTAAAAAATTTCTTGAATCTACAATTCGTCACACGATTAGTTAACTGATTCAGAGGCTAAGAAAATCTTAACGGCTATCTTGCATTTTGACACATTTTACACTCCAGCCTTTGCAGCCATTCACTTATGAAGTTTAATCAATCTTTAAAGTTTAACATCGTGCCAGAATGGTCTGAAAGCTATTTGGGCTACGATAATTTAAAAAAATCAATCTACTTGTTACAGAAGAAGCAACTCGACTTAGGAATTGATTTCACCTTGAACGAGACCACTGTATCGGAATTATTGGATCAAATCAGCCAAAATCTCTCCAAAACAAGTAGCAGAACTAGTGCTTCCAGTGTTACCAAAGCTGAAATCCACGAGAATTTTATCCATCAACATTCGGGCGATGATGAGAAAAAATCCGACTCCTCTGATGAGTCTGGCGGCTATGAAGGACCTGAGGAAAGTGATAAAGCTATTGTAATTGCAAGTTATTTGCGTAAATTACATTCTTCGACAAAGAAAAAAACCTTTAACCCCTTAATCGAGTTCTCCAAACAACTTTTGGTGGAATTAGAGAAAATTGATACGTTTTTCAATGATATTAGCAGTGAAATTTATCAAGAATACGATAATCTCATCAAGGATTTGGTTTCTTTAAATGAGCCAGAAATGTTTCTGTTCATATCCCACCAATACCATGATACCACCAAGGTATCTCGTACTACTACTCACCTCACTGTTGATGAGAACGAGGATGTGGACTCTTCGGACGATGAAGAAGACTATGGCCACCACGAATCTTCTGCTTTAGTCAATCCGAAAAACTTTGGTACAAGGTTGCAGAAACTTGTGGCTTTGAAGCAGACAAACAAGTCTGTTTTCATCAAGTTGAATGAGTTGAAATCCTTTATTGAGTTGAATAAAATCGGCTTTACTAAAATCACCAAAAAATTTGATAAAAACTTAAACTATGACATCAAGAACGATTTTTTAGAATCTTTCTTACCCCAAAACTCAAACATTTTTAATGAGGCTGCTATTGTGAACGTGGATAAGAAAATCGATAGATTGGTTAACTCATTCACTTTTATTAGCCATAAGCTCGACGAGTCTAAGTCTATTGAATCCATTAAATTTGAGCTCAACTCTTACTTGAGAGATCATATTATCTGGGAAAGAAACACGGTGTGGAAAGACTTATTGAGTTTACAAACGAAGAAACAAGACTTTAGTTTAAACTCCAACAGCTTGCTTCATATTTCTATGAGACAAGTTCGTATATTTGGTGTAGACATGAGATTGCCCGAATTTTGCTTCGGCTGGCAAATGTTCAAGTTGGCATTAACTATTGTTGTGTTTATTATTTTGATGACCGTGAAGACTTTTAATGATCCTGTTCAACACCGTTGTTTGGCTGTCTTAGTTGCATGTGCTATGCTCTGGGCCACGGAAGCTCTTCCACTCTACACCACCTCCATGCTCGTGCCTTTACTTATTGTCAGTTGCAAAGTATTGAGAAACGAAGATGGGTCAGTTATGGAAGCTGCTGCTGCTTCTAAGTACATTTTAGGAACTATGTGGACTTCCGTAATCATGATATTACTCGGTGGTTTCACTTTGGCCGCCGCTTTATCCAAGTATAATATCGCAAAGGTTATTAGCTCATGGATCCTTTCTATGGTTGGTACTAAACCTAGAAACATCTTATTAACTATTATGATGGTTTCTTTATTCCTCTCCATGTGGATTTCCAATGTTGCCACACCAATCTTGTGTTATTCTTTAATTCAGCCTGTATTGAAGACCATCCCAACTTCATCTCCTTTCGCTCAGGCGTTGATTTTAGGAATCGCTTTGGCTTCTAACATGGCCGGTATGTCATCCCCAATCTCGTCTCCACAAAACGTGGTCGCCATTGAAGCTATGAATCCAAACCCAGGTTGGGGCAACTGGTTCGCCGTGGCATTACCTGTGTCAATCCTTGGAACTGTTGCAATTTGGTTGGAATTGATCTTGACATTTAAAATCAATACCGTCAACATCAAACCATTCAAACCAATCAAAGACAGGTTTACCATCAAACAAATTTTCATTACTCTCGTTACTATAGTAACCATTTTATTATGGTGTGTTTTGACTAAGATCGAGTCAACATTTGGTGAATCAGGTATCATTTCAGTCATTCCAATAGTTCTCTTCTTCGGAACTGGGTTGTTGAAAACTGAAGATTTGAACAACTTCCCATGGTCCATAATCTTATTGGCTATGGGAGGTTTGGCTTTGGGAAAAGGTGTAACCTCATCTGGTTTGCTAGAAACTATTGCTGGTGCCTTGCAAAGAAAAGTTATGGACTTTGACGTGTGGATTGTGATGATTATATTTGGTATTTTGGTATTGGTTGTGGCCACTTTTGTTTCCCATACCGTTGCTGCGTTAATTATTGTTCCTTTGGTTAAAGAAGTGGGAGAGAAATTACCCGGGGATCATTCTAACTTATTGATCATGGGTACTGCTTTATTGGCATCTGCTGCTATGGGATTGCCAACATCTGGATTCCCTAATGTTACTGCTATTTCCATGACAGACGAGTTGGGCAAGCGTTATTTAACTGTCAACACGTTTATAAACAGAGGGGTTCCTGCAAGTATTATTGCTTATATTATTACTATTACCGTTGGGTATGGTATCATGACTGCCATTAACTTTTAGTGCATGTAGAATAGATTGTTTTCTTGTTTTAAAATTGTAGATTAAATGATTATGAACGGTTACCGAGATTTCTTACCCACCATCAACACATTAATTATTTCTACGTGAACAGTCCAAGCATCTTGTTACCATTGAGCCATCATCTCATAATACCCCACTCACACGCTTAAACGCTGAATATAAACCCGCGAAGGCTGCAAAACTTTTTTTCTCTTTTGTAAACCACTGTTCCATCTGCAAACGCATTATTGACAACCCCCGAACTCTCTCAGTTCTATATTTACTACTCATTTTCCTATCCTTTCTTTTTGACCATAAATTATAGAACAATACATTTCACCAACTTCAAAGCCTTTTGGTTTAGAAGTGATCCCTTCCCAACCTACCATCCTTTGTGTGGATCCAACGAACTCGATCATTGATAACCCATTCTAGTTCTAGTTGAGACGTTAACACTCCTTCAATCATCCCTCCTCCTTCGAATCAATTTCAGTAGCTTTCAAAAAATTTATCAGCCTTTTTTTGAAAAGATTTCCAGAAAAATGATTTGTACTCCATCAGAGTTGGGAACTTTTAGTGATCCTCGACTTTGTGAAGCACCTTCAGCTAAAGGACCCAGTGATTTAGGTCCTCAAGAAATACAGTATAGTCCTCGGCTACTGAATATTCTCAAGCTACATCCATTCAAACAATCAATACCCATCACCCTTCCTTGCTTAAATCTGTAGCATGTCACTCAACGATTTTTTTTGTTTAATTCGGTAAACCTTAACAATAAAGTTCAGCAACAATCAAGAGCTAACACCATTTACTTCAAATACTGGCAACAAATTACCTGTATCTATCAACTTAAAGACTGGTTATGTATCATCTGAAATTACCCAAGAAACTCTTTTCTCTCTTCCCCACTCAAACATCACTTTTTTTAAACAAAGGATCACTAAACCCTCCTCTAACATAAAAACTATATCTTCCTGTAGCACACCAAGCCCTTCGATTTGTAACCAAGTAATAACAACCCCGTGATATATTTCGAAGAATCTAATGCTGGGTCAGCAGTAAGAGCTTTGTATATCCTGAAGAATTGCGTCCCAATACTCTCACTGAGCCTCAAGGAGACGACTATAAATATTACAAAATCCCTATGCCACTTCCTCATAGCCCTCCTGTCAAGACATTCAACTCTTGGTGATTTTCCTTCCTATCACAGCAAGTATGTACCATTCCTGGATGTTTTGTGGAAGGAAAGCCACGGGTGTACAGTGATTATGAAGAATTATGCCAGTAAAGTATAGACTCTGATTTTAATAGGCGTCACTAGATTATTCTATAAATCATAGATAGCTTTACAATGGACATCGCAATTAATCCAAGTTAGTTTATGAGTTATAAACAAAGTATCCAATGAAATGTACAATAGTGAAACGCTTCAAACACAGAGACATAATTTCGAAGATTTGTTATTATCTCCATGCGAACCCATTAAATGAAAGAGTACATACCAGTTTGTGTGTTAAATGTTTGTTAACACTCATCGTTACTATAAGTTTTTATTGTCTTTACACTTACACAGTTTATACCAATTACGCTATGGGCAAACTTATCACACCCATACTTCTCTATGACATTCACAAAAGAATTCTCCTTATGCACCACTCATTTACGTTACCACTTCTCTACTCTGATTCATTCATTACTATACAACAATTAGGGTATCTAAAAATTACATTATGGGCCATATAATCCATCCTCTATATCCTTGAACTTTCCTTGCTGATCCATCCTAAGGAAAAGTTTGGCTAATGGTGGCTCCCAAGTTGGGTCAGTTAACAAGAACTGCAACCCTTTACTTAACAAAGATGTTTTCTTAGCTTGAACAAAGTACTTATTGAGGTCAAACCCATCAAAAGCTTCATTATCATACATTTGAGACACCAACTTGGGTACCATCTCAAGTATTGTATCATTGTGTAGCAACGTCATAGCCAAAGGTGTAACGATCTGGGTATCATTTAAACTTTGTAAAATTGATGTTAAGCTAGTAGAAAAAACCTGGGATTGTAAAACTCCATTTATCAAGTTGTTTAAAAAATCTGAAGCAGATCCTTCATTGGCTTTGCTTACTGCTTCTTCCTTAGATACAAAGTCTAAAGCATCGGCAAAAAAGTCTCTTCCTAACACTTGTTGCTTTGTGTTGGCACTGATACTCTTATTATATTTAGGATTCAAGTTAGGAGTATTCTTAACAGTATCTGCAATCATTTTTACAGTTAAATCTTGTCCTTGGCCCAAATTATTCAATATTTTGCCGATGAATATGTTTTTGGCAAGAATTTCTCCGGCAAAATCAGCTAAGAAATCACGGTTTGTGTCATTCATTAATAATCCTCGAGCAGTGGACGAAATCAAGCCACTGCTCATTACTGTTCCAAGTAAATCAGTGGTATTAATTGTGATATTAATATTATCAAAAAGCCCTAAAGAACTTAAAGTAGTGTCACCTTTAAGCAAATCACTGGTGATATTTGCTAGGGCACTGATTTGTTCATCATCCTTTGCTATGCCGTATAAGGTGTCTGTGATTATTCCCGAATTATAGACGGCCAAAATAAGTGAATCAAGGTTAGCATTACCGTCTTCGTCCCTTTTAAAAATAGTTTCGTCGGTCATAAACTTGATGTTATCAATAAGCTGCTCATATTTGGCATTTCCATTGGCATCTATGTCTTCCAACCAAGACCCGAGGGTCGTAGCAAGAAGGAGACAAAAGTATAAAATCTTAAACATGTGAACGTCTTACTTAAAAGTCAGGATATGGAGATGACAAGAAGTAAAGGGTATAAGGTTGACAAAGGTGAGTCAACGTAACAGTGGTCTAAGTGGGTATTAAGGACCGAGATATTGAGTGAGTATTTTTTCTGTTAATAAGGAAAATAGCTTATATATGAATTATAAATTAAGAATGTGGAGTTTATTCTCATCAAAAATGCCAATGTTCAGTTGTGAACTTTCCTAAATAGGAAAGTATTGCATCACTTCGCGTAAACATGTGAGCATATGGAGAAATAAGATTATGGCAGATGGAGTGGTCATAAGGCAAGACATACAGGAGTCAAGCATGGTAAGAAGTCCATGTGCTTTGAAGAGCATACTCAGTTTCAGTTGGAGATAGTTGTTCTAGCCGGACATTCCATAAGCTTAAAATTAAAAATTTCCACCAAAGCTGAGGAGGAAGTTAATTAACTTACCTAATTGGGTAAGTAATCACTTAACCAAAATAGGAAATTTGATTCTCACAAAATGATTGCAAAATGTCTAAATGAAGTAACTGTCATCTGTATAAGTTTATTTTATACCCATTTAAACTGTTCCAGTTCCAGTTTTCAACAATTTATTTTATCACTCATCTCACCTAATGAAACTTACCCATTTATTGACCTTTTGGTCGGCTGCTCAGGCGGTGAGTGCTGTGGCAGTCCCTGATTATCCTGCTCAAGAATCCCTCGACATCCGTTCAATCAATGATGTCTTTGACGAAGTTTTGTCAGATGAACAAGCAGATGCTCTCGACCAGCTCACTGAGCAACTTGATGCCGTATTATACCCTAGAAACACAGGCATAGATCAGAGAGACTTTGTGAAAAGAGACTTTGAGTCAACCGTTGCAGACATTCTCGAGCTTGTTAACCTGACAGGACTCGTTTGGGACGTTTTAGATTACGCTGCTGATAGGCCACAAGTCATCAGCTTTCTCGCAAATGCCACAGCAGGACTTCTTGATTCAGGTTCTCAGGCAAATATTTCTGCCATTGGCTCCTTCTTAAGCGGTACACTTAGCGGGCTAAACCTTACGGATTTAGGAGGAATTGTGTTGGATTCGGGCTTGGTCCAATCAGTTTTGGATGGAGTGTTATTGGACGAAGATACCAGAAAAAGGGTCACTGATATCGTCTACAATTTGCTTGAAGATAACATTAACTTGATTGCTTTGATAGGTAGAGACTTATTAAAGCTGTCTAATGAAAACTCTAAAAGAGCCAACTCTGGCTCTTTGGTTGAGTTTATTGGAAACATTGCGGGAGGTTTCTTGAGTTCAGGAATATTTCATGATGGATTAGAAGGTATTTTAAATGCTTTGAATGATACAAACTTTTTGGTCTACACCATTCAAAAGTTTATTGCTACACCAGAATATATCAATATGACTGGCACTTTACTATCAGATATCATTGACCAAAGTAATTTCAGCTTAGATAGCATTTCATTGAATATCACATCGATTGTGGAAAGTGCCTTGTCTGATACTAGTGGTATCACCGACATAATAGGTTCTATTATTAAAGGTGATTACTCTGGAATTGCTAGCTTCTTAAAGAGATATATTCCTGCTTTCCAAGCTATAATTAAAGATTTAGAAGATAAAGGACTTTTTGTGGACTTGAATAATGCTCTTTTCCCAAGCAGTTCGTCCAATAAAAAAGTAGCTGAGCCAACTGGAGGTAATACGACTGTTAGCGTATCCACTCAGTCAGAATCTGGGTCCAATAGCTTTGTGATGAACGGGTTGATTGTCGCCCAAGCAGCATTTGCAATTTTATTCTTTATTTAATGATAATACCATAACTGATTATTTAGGATGATTTTTTTTCTAAAGTTTCTGTATTTGATTTACTCAAATCCACTCTTGTAATGTCCTTACTATTCGGCTCGTACATCTACTGAGTTTTTATACATTCTTCAAAGACTTCAATTAAGATATTACTTCGCTAGCACCTGGTTAATTATTTCTATAAGAACTTTAGTCTGTTTATAATTCTTTCATTATTGGAAGCCTTTTCAAAAGGTACATCACTGGTTCATGCAACTGGAAGGCGGGGGCGGTATTAAAGCATGAATGGTTCAATTAACATCGCTTTTCATCGTCTCTTCTTTTTTTATTCATTTCCTTCTATTTTCACCATATATTTACTAATTGTCCTTTTTTGCTTCACGTCTTGATATTTCAAATTTAGAACCATTTGTTCTATCTCTATATAATATCTCTTTCACCCTTCGTCTTTTATCTTCCTTGTCTCAAATCCTCGCTCTTTTCGCAGCCGTCACACTCCTCGGCCCATGCAGTCTTCACAGTCGCGGCAAGAACAAGCTTAAGCACAAGTCTAGGAAAACTTGGTATGAGTTTTACAGGATACGACAAGCTAGGTGATCTCTCCATCAGCGCCTCTTCATTACCGCCACGTATCACGACCTTGGACCGTGAACTGCCTCAGCTAAATGCGCTACCTGCGCTGCTGCATCCTTTGCATCTTAATCATATCTCCGAGCTGGCAGATCCAGATATCCTTCAGAATAACGAGACTCACTGTAACAATGAGTCTCTCATGGACTCGCCCTATGGTTCTAGTGATAACTTCCTCTCGAAACTGATGGTACTTCCTACAGAGCCCAAAGGCTTTAACAAAATAAAAAATAAAGTCAAAAACTGGATCTCTCTGCCAGAAGAACAAGACTATAAGATCGAATATTCTGTTCTCCAGCCACTGTCGGAGTTCGGACCCATATCCGAAGAGTCTTATCTACTTTTGTATCTGAGTCTTAGTAAACAGTGTAGTCATCATTACACTTTAATCGAGTTCAACAAGCTTGTTAATATGGTTATACAGACCATTGAGGTAAGTATCCCCGAGAGAATCTCAAAAGGGAGCAGCGGGAGCTATTTCATTCATGGCCCTAATAGCCTGAATGGAACCACAATTCTGGAAGCCAACCTTGGGAATTCTTTCCGCATAGTGGGTGTATTTAAGCCCAGAGTTGAAGAACCATATGGTCCCCTTTCGCCCAAATGGACAAAATGGATTCACAGAACCTTCTTCCCATGGTTCTTTGGTCGATCGTGTCTTCTCAATAACCAGGCTTATATCAGTGAGGCATTTGCCAGTTATATTGACCAGCGGCTTCTCAGCTTCATAGTCCCATATACAGACGTGATTTATCTTAAAAGTTCAGCATTTTATCACTCATTCTGGAATAGGTCCATCAATATGAGGATCGGTTCTTTTCAGGCATTTCTTCAAGGCTATACTGAAGCCAGAGACTGGTTCTCCAGGTACCCTCTCCCCGTACAGCTCAGAGGGTTACCAGAATCTAGTGATATACTTAAAGGGAACGAATTGGTGTTCAAGTGGTCAAAATCGTGCTTGATAACCTTCCAAATTGAACTCGAAAAGCTTGTGATTCTCGATTATCTAATAAGGAATACTGACAGGTCACTCGATAACTGGATGATCAAAGTCGAATGGCAGGATATGGGTGTGTTTTTTAGACCGTTGGTCAAGATAGGCGCTATAGATTCAGGTTTGTCGTTCCCCTGGAAACATCCAGATGAATGGAGATCATTCCCATATGGCTGGCTTTTTTTACCGTACACCACCATTGGCCAGCCGTTCAGTCATCACACCAGAAAGCACTACCTCAGTATTCTCACTTCGAAGCAGTGGTGGGAGCATACCATTGTAGGTCTACGTAAGATAGCCAAGAAAGACAAGCGGTTCAAGAATAAGTACTTTCAGCAGCAGGTTGGAGTTCTTAAAGGTCAGGCGTTCAACGTTATAGAGATGCTTAAGATCCATAAATCCACGCCATTGGATTTAGCTAAAAAGCAAAGGGTCAGAGTGGTGGACGAAGTGATGGTTGTTCCAAAAAATGTTGATGATGGGGTCATTAGCGCCATAAACTCTAGTATCCAGGGAAGTGGAGACAGCACACCGTTGATTGATAGAAGGATGGAGAAAGTCGTTATTGAACGGTTGCTAGTGGAAGATCATGAACCATTTTTTACATGCTGCTAGAGTAGTGCTTAACTTGGACTTCATTGTTGGCTCTGTCGATTCCACTATTAATCTTGGAACTCCACTTTCCATAGGACTTTCTTCTCTGAGTCAAGTCACGTGCAAGCTATTTTTCCTAGGTCTTTATATTTATATACTAGATTCAAGTCTATCATATAGATACATTAGCAGAGTATCTTCTCTTCCTGGACTGGCATATCAATGAGCCTATGGCTTTTCCGTTTCTATTAGATAACCTAATGTTTTGACTTTCATTACTGTAAAGTAAGTCTATTCATTAAATACTAAAGCTATGACCTCTACACTCTGATATTTATCTAATCATCCATACAATCATCGATGTGCTCGATTCACCCTCGCCTTCAAATCTTCACTGTAAGCTCTTTGAATTCACATGCTTCACCAACAAAGACTTCTCGTGATCCTACCAAGTCTAATTCAAACTTCCCAATACTTAAAGTCCCTATTGCAGCTTTCTCCCCCGATAGTTTACCAATTGTATTAGTACGAGTTAATACCTTCTTCATGATTGTCAATACCTGATTCACACTCTTGGATAAACAATCCATCACATCGAGTCCCAGTTTATCTTGATGGCTATAATAGTTCACGTACAACTTGTCCATCAATAAACCCGTGAATAAATCACCAACACCAGTGAAATATGACTCAATTAAAGGGACTTTAAAGTACCGAGTCTCTTGTATGCCCAAACATGAAAATCCACAATAAATGTGTGATTTGTCGTTCTCAAATTGACAGCTAGTTACCACCACAAATTGAATATTCTTGGCTTTAAGCAAGTCAATGGCCTCAGCCAAGTCGTTCAAATTAGCTACTGGTTTGTCCGTCAAAAGCTCGAGCTCAAACTGGTTGGGAGTTATGATATCAATCAACTTCTTTTCCACTAATTTCCTGAACCCTTCTACACATGTTTGGTCAACATATAGCTGATTCTCGTCACCTAAGATCGGGTCCATTAAGTATATCATACAAGTAGTTCCAATATCATTTTCTGTTGCCCATACATTACCACGAACTTGCAGCACATAGTTCGAGACTACTTCAATTAAATGGTGGTTAGGAATATAACCAGTTATCAAGAACTTGCACGGTCGGGAATTATCTAGAAGAGTGCGTAGAAGCAGGATGTCTATAGCAGAGCCTCTGAAGCTGCCATATCCGGTATGGTTTGAGAAGTTCACTGTATTGACGACATCAACGTCCCATCCATTTGCTTGTAGCGGGAAAACTACCGCCCGATTGCCCACATAGCCATGTACTACATGGGAAGAAACAGAAAGTAACGACGACATAGGTGATTCAGATATTAGTGCGAGTTGAGGTATGTAGTAGGAACCAATGCGGAAGCCGATGGAAAACGCAGCCATATCCAGTAGGAAGTGCGCGCCAAAGCTTGCACGATCCAGGTTGACACAATAGTGCTGTGTCAGCCATTACCTCCAAATATGCCAAACGCCTTCTTAATTTTTTTCATAACCTTGATAAGATTAAGCTACATTAAGTTCACGACTGGATTCTCAATAAACTTGAAATAATTTCTACTCATTATAATGAAATTAAAAAGCTCGAAGTTAGGAAAACCACATAGTTCAGAAAAAACTCAAATTTCAGGGAATAGGAATATCAGCTTACAAGGTTATTTTGAACATGAAGTTACTGATTACTTTCAAATTTATAAAGGTAAGCGAGAGCTTTGATGAGAATCGAATAATTGACTTGTCCAACTTATTTAACCTCCTATATTCCCCTAACTAACCTTTAGGTCTTCAAAATCGTATGTGAATGACGAGGTTAAACTAGCGCCATAGTACGAGCTCACTTAGATTGGTAACCTTCGTAATGTAAGTGTTGTACGTGATATCGAGTAGTTTGTTACTGGATGTCGCATGTGATTCCATTATCATCTGACTTATTTCCATACCCATGCTTCTTTCTTATACTAAGGGACTGGCACCTTCTCATCCTTAAGTACCAGCCTGACTATGGCTTCTTAGCTCATAGTAAGGGATTTCTAGAGTACCCCTTCAACCATTGACCCCGTTTTAAGAATTGAACCTTTTGTTAAGAATATTTTTTTAGTCTGTATACCGCATTGTTCTATTATTATTTTAAATCCACATAGGTTAAAATTTTCATCCACCCTGCATAATACTATTTTTCATTTACTAGATAAATATTTTGCGACATAGTAAAATCCCTAATAGGTGATCATATCTCGTAACTCTGACATACTCACGAGAGTTTCACTACTGAATCAGTACTTTGCCCCTTCAAAATCACCTTAAACTGCCTAATTATAGGTTCACCCTACTTCAGCAGGCCCTCTTTCAAATTTCAATACATGTCTGTTATACAAAATATTTTCGTAGCTACCCACGACTCACACATGAGGCGTGGTTATTGAATCTCGCACGTAAAAGCCACGAAACACTAACTATAAATATCCCTCACTCTCCCAATATTTTTTTCTCTTTAACACACACCCACATACGACTATGGACCAAACTAAAAGTACTTTACCACCTAGAAAAAGAGCCAAGACCAAAGAAGAAAAAGAACAACGGAGAGTGGAGAGAATTATGAGAAACAGAAGAGCTGCACATCAATCACGGGAGAAGAAGAGAAAATATGTTGAATACTTGGAAACTTATATTCAAAAACTAGTCAATAATCTGAGTGTTTATAAGTCAAACCAAGAATTTTTATTGTCCCAAATTACTGATGATAAATCTCGGTGTGACGCTAAAGACTCACTAAAACTTGTTGATGATTTAGATGAATATAAGGATTTTGAGTTCCGGCCCACAGTGACTTCAAAAACTTTTGGGTCACCTGAAGACCATGGTCAACTAGAACAAGATGATTCATTCCATGATGATCAAGTTGATTATGTTCAACGCGGTATGCAAAGTGCTGGCGGTGCTATTGATTCAAATGAGTCTGTTAATACTGCTAGTATCAGCAGTAATATTTCTGTTTCTCCTATTTCATACCCAACTTCCAGTTTGAATGTTTCCTCTACCAAAAGTCTTGACCCACCTGAAAGGTCTAACGAGTATGAAGATACTGAAGACTTTAACTTATTCATTAATCCGATCGACAATTACTTGTCGCCTGTATCGATTAACTCACCAATCAATTCCCCGATTAATTTATCGTTGTATGATTCTAAATTAAATTTAGATGATTCTTTGAATCAAGTACATCTACAAAAAGATTTCGAGCACAACTCAGAAGTAGTTGTTTAGGCAATATCAATCACTTTATCTTTATAACGGCTATAGGTGGAGCGCTTAATTGCGCTTGTACAGCTGGTCCATGTGTGTTCTTTTTTTTGGCAGTGATTGATATTGTTGGCCTGCAGTGCCAGTCTTTGATTACGACTTTCAAGATAACGTGGAAGGATTGTTTGTTTTGGGTTAATTGTGCGCTCCCATTTGGTTGAGCGACGGTAGTATCGGTTTTTAAGTAATGTTCAGGACTAATAAGGTTTTTAGTTTCATAATAATATATTGTATTCCTTTTCTATTCATGCTCAACGTAGTAAAATATCAATGGCAGATAAAGCCATTCCTGCCACCCACCGTGGGCTCCATATCCGCCAACCCTGTGCGAGTTTTCGCTAGCTCCGTTTTCTTGCCCTGCCTTATCTCTTAATTTTCGCTCTCAATCACGCTTTTTAAGTTAATCATGCTTTGCAACCTAAACGAAGATTTGCTCTATAACATATGCCTATATATATCAGCAGACGACATCCTCTACATGTCTATAACCTGCCGATCATTGAAGTCAATTTTGACTTCCAATCGGTTTTACCGTCTCATGTATAGGTCAAAATTTGGCTTGAACTCAAATCCTATAGGTGATAATTGGATTCAAAAATTCTCTCTCAGAACCACAAAACTGCTGCAGCTTTGTACTTGGGGGTCTAGTGAGTTCGGAAGGCTCGGATATCTCTTAAAGGATATTCCCGAAGAGAATAAATCAAACATGCGTGTCCATACACCGTCAGTAGTTCAAAACTTCAACGACGAATTGATCCTTGACTTGAAATCTAATGGATTTAGTTTCCAAATTCTCACATCTAAGAATTTATATTTTACAGGAAGTGACTACAAAAAGATGCATGATTCTACAGCTCCAGGCCCCGTAGATGATGACTTTAGGGTGCGTGCTTATCAGCATGGTTTCGCCCATAGAAGACTTGGAATTCGTCCCCCTTCTATGCCTAGAGGAGGTGGGAGGTTGATAACACGGGTTCCATCAGCCAGTCAAAACAATAGAAGTGGAAGAATGGTAACAAACCCTAATCTTAGACGCAATGCTGATGAATTGGCTACTTCTGTAGACTTTTTTGAGCAGGTGAATTCTGCAAGTAGGTCAGTGCACTCTGGTGAATCAGAGCCCCCTGATCCTATAGAATCAAACTTCATCACCAAAACAAGACACTCAGGAGGTAGGATTCTTGCTTTGTCAAGTGGACGACAACACTTCATAGCTCTTGATGAACATAACCAAATCTTTTCTTGGGATACAGGAAATTCGAGTGTTTTTGGTGTACATATCAAATTTCCTGGAATCCAAGTCACAAGCATCGATAAGATCAAATGTGGTTGGAACCTTTCTGGGTTTTATGCTGATGGTCAACTCTTGGTGTGGTATAACAGAGACTCTGTCACCCAAGACCAGGCTGAAGCAGGTGATTTAAGTGCTAATGCCAGTTATTTGCACTTTGATTGGCCAGACCTTACTGATTTTCATTTGGGCCAAGATTTTGTAATCTGTATTGACTCAAGAGGGGCATTCTTTTACCGTTTAGATACCCTCCATTATTATAATATTCACTCTGGTGAAGGTCGAACTGATGTTCCCTTTAGTGATTGGGAAGAACTTGAGTCGTTCAATGATTGGCTTAAACAAATAAACGTTAGTGGTACCGCTGTCGAGTTCTCCAAGGTTGCTGGTTGTTATAATAACTTTGCCGTTTTTGCTGGTACCGGGAGGGTACTTTTTGGATCCAGAAAAACTGTGTATGATGGAGAAGACCCAAGGGAATTGTCTCTTCCTGCTGGTACAGTTGAGATTGAAATGGGTGATTATCATTACCTTGCTCTTACAGACCAGGGACAAGTTTATAGTTGGGGGGTTGAATCGATGCAATGTGGGTGTTTAGGGTTGGGGAAAGAGGCAGAAGGAATGGTCCTCGAAGGGCGTAACTCTGTAGTGAGAGAACCTACCAGAATACCAGGGAAGTGGACTGTTATAGCAGCATCTGGATGGCATCTGGGGGGGCTTCGTGTCGGATAGACAATGTTAGACAATGGTTAGACAGTATAAGACCATTTCGAGAAGTAAATTGATTGAAGGGTACATCGGGGGTGTTCACAAATAATTTTGGCAGTAATATTTTAGGTATGTTGTCTTATTAATAAACAACAATTATTATCCCTGTTCATTAGTAATAAATAATATGAATATGTATAACAAACTTGAATTTCTATGAGGCAAGAATTTCAGGTAATCAATTATTATTGAGTCACAACTTTGTAACTGTACTTCCGTGTCACTGCCATTATCACCATCAATACTTGAATTAAACACAACTGTAAGCGATTTTTAGTCACATAAATGAGCAAAATACTAAAATCCTGGGGTTTTCATCTCAAACTAGCCTCATCGATCCAAGCTCTCATATATTAGTTTGAAAACGACTAGATACGTGCTAGTTTTGATCACATCGCGCACCAAAGCACGCAGCCAGAAAGTTCACTCTGTACCGCGAATCTGGTACCATACCTGCCCCGCGCTGGCAATGCCCCCTCCGGGTAATAATCTGCAGCGCGCTCGTTTAAGTGTCACTCAAAAAACTAAGGATCCCATCATCTATAAATACAACAGGTAAACCCTATAACTCTGCATTAATCATGTCCCTGACATCTGATTTCCCTACCACAGGTGTAAACTTATCGCCATCTCAAACCCATATCACTAGACAAAGAAGACTGTCTTCTATAATTCAACACTTGGAACCTGATAACCAGGACACAAAAATTGACCAACAATTAAATCCAAACTTAAATGCCGATTGGGTTCATTACAAAGGTGCTTGGGTAGTACATATTGTTATAATTGTCTTGTTGAAGGTATTCTTTAACTTTATTAGTCTTTTAGACAACAACTGGCAGTGGACTTTAACTAACTTGACTTATAACATTGGGTCTTACATTATGTTCCATCAAGTTAAAGGTACTCCATTTGAGTTCAACTCAGGGGCTTATGACAACTTAACCATGTGGGAACAAATTGATAATGGTGATCAATATACACCCACTAAGAAATTTTTGATGCTGGTACCTATTGGATTATTCCTTATCAGTACTCATTACAGTTACTATAATTTGAATTTATTCATATTGAATGGAGTGAGCTGTTTATGTGTGGTAATTCCTAAGCTTGCCATCAGTCACCGCTTGAGGGTAACCTTGTACTAATAGTTGATGAGCAATAAATGAGGGTGGAAAGAGAATTGAATTAGATTCCAATTTGTTAAGCGAATCTTCAGACCAATTGTTGAAATATCCGGTGACCTCATATATCCATACTCTCACTGATTAACACTTTACCCTATCCCACTAGATGGATATTTATGTATATTTAATTAATGTCTTTGACTCCACCTGACTCGTTCGGTCGCGAATTAATATAAAATAACCTGGACCTCCTTCATTTTCTACTCTCTATTGCTAAAATAATTTACATCTAAAATGGCTTACGCTTTAAGTGCAAAACACCAGGAATTAACTGAGGCTTCTCTTGCTTCTCAAGATCCAGAGGTTGCGGGAATCATCCATGATGAAGTCGAAAGACAAAGGCATTCCATTGTTCTTATTGCTTCTGAAAATTTTACTACAAAGGCCGTTTTTGATGCGTTGGGAACTCCAATGTGTAACAAGTATAGTGAAGGTTATCCAGGAGCTAGATACTATGGTGGAAACGAACACATTGACAGAATGGAAACTTTATGTCAGGAAAGAGCCTTGAAAGCCTTTAACATTACTAACGACAAGTGGGGTGTCAATGTCCAAACATTGAGTGGAAGTCCTGCTAACTTGCAGGTCTATCAAGCTCTCATGAAGCCCCATGAAAGATTGATGGGTTTGGATTTACCTCACGGTGGACATTTATCTCACGGTTACCAAACTGACACCAGAAAAATTAGTGCTGTTTCCACTTACTTCGAGACTATGCCTTACAGAGTTGACTTGGAAACTGGTCTTATTGATTACGACATGTTGGAAAAGACCGCCACTTTATACAGGCCTAAAATCTTGGTAGCAGGTACTTCTGCTTATTGTAGATTGATTGACTATAAAAGAATGAGAGAAATCGCCGATAAGGTAGGTGCTTACCTTGTGGTCGATATGGCTCATATTTCTGGTTTAATTGCCGCAGGTGTAATCCCATCACCATTTGAGTATGCTGATGTTGTTACCACCACCACACACAAGTCTTTAAGAGGGCCAAGAGGTGCTATGATCTTCTTCAGAAGGGGTGTTAGAAGCGTTAACCCAAAGACTGGTGAAGAAATCTTGTACGATTTAGAAAACCCTATTAACTTCTCAGTTTTTCCAGGCCACCAAGGTGGTCCACATAATCACACTATTTCTGCCTTGGCTACTGCCTTAAAGCAAGCTGCCTCTCCTGAGTTCAAAGAATACCAAGAACAAGTATTGAAAAACGCTAAAATTTTGGAAAAAGAGTTTTTGGCTAGGGACTACAAATTGGTCAGTCATGGTACTGACTCCCATATGGTTTTGGTTTCCTTAAAAGATAAAAAAATCGACGGTGCCAGAATTGAAACCATCTGTGAAAATATCAACATCGCCTTGAATAAAAACTCTATCCCTGGTGACAAATCTGCTTTGGTTCCAGGTGGTATTAGAATTGGTGCTCCTGCTATGACCACCAGAGGTCTTGGTGAAGATGATTTCAAAAAAATTGTTGGCTACATCGATCAAGCTGTTGTCATTGCAAAGGAAATCCAAGATGGTTTGCCTAAGTCTGCCAACAGGTTGAGAGATTTCAAAGCTGCTGTTAATGCAGGAAGCGATCAATTAACAAGCTTGAAGGATGAAATCAGTACTTGGGCTGGCGAATTTCCTTTAGCTTCTTGAAGAGCTGCTCAAGATCTAAGACCAGGATCCCTTATTTAACTTACTGGACCCACTCATAACGATTATTACGACTACTCAACTACTCGTAGTACATATGGTTGTTTAATATGTTCTATCAGAAAATATACAATGTATCTACTGTAAAAGTCCGTACTTCTTGAAAATTTGTTCAGTGGAACCATCAGCTTCCCACCTCTTTAGGTCCTGTTCATCGTATCTGTCACCCTTCAAAAATATGGTTGGAACCCACTTACGTCCAGCAATTGCGGTGACAGCACTTTCTAACTTATTGGCTTCTTCCTGGTTTTCCCACTTGTCCAATTCAACAATATAAATCTTAGACTTGACATTGTACTTTTCCCATATCTTATACGTGTATTTACAATCACCACACCAAGTTTTAGAAAGCATAAAAAAGTCATTTTCCTTGATAAGGTCCTTGGCCTTGGCTAAGTATTCAGACATAGTAGAGTCTGTAGAATTAATATAATGAAGATCCCCGAAGAATGGAGCTTTTATGGCGACAGCCACAGCGCGAATAGTCGAAATGAAAATATACACGACCTCTTCCTGAATAGATGTAGCATTTAAAGTGAGAGATCCTTCCTAGCGGTCAAGCTTTGCCTAAAAGTAACTGGTGTGATTGGGATTTCTTCTTGAGAATTTCAAATATTCATTAATTTCAAAAAAAAAAAACAGATTATTCAAGTTATGCAATTTTTACAAAATGATGTACTAAAAATTAACAGATGAGAAAATTAAAACTGAAGTTTGTATAATGGAGTTCAAAACTGTTTAAATGGTTTGTGTAGTTTCCAATTTCATTTAGGTAATATCGTGAGAGAATGTCTTACTTCCGAGCAATATTGGAAGCACTATAATCAATATTGTGTCTATTCAGAGAAAGCGAGTGTATTATAGATGTATGTCCACAGAAGCACTGAATCTAGAGTCTCCAGAGTTTACATAAGTAAAATGGCATCTTGTTTTTTTTAAATTGTCTGGATGTGTTTTTCAAGATATTTGCGTGGGGTGAGTTTGTTGGGGGTCAAGTGATTTGATCATCATCTGATGCGTCGCTTGTCAAAATCTGGAGTATGGAGAGGCACAAAAAAGTAATTATTATTCAGGGACCCCGACATTTCTCCCAGTTGTGATAAATGCACCATGCCACGGGAATTAGCTTAAGGCGAGAATTTTGCCAGCTTATTATATATATGCCAAGGTATCGGAAAAACTTATGATTTCTCTCTCAAGGATTATAAAAGTCCGAGCGTAAAATTTGTAATTTTCTCAAATACCATGAATACAGAGTTACAAAAAGTTATTGACAGTGTGGTCGCTGAATATAGTATTACAGATGAATTGCTCATCAGAGCTACTAAAAAGTTTACAGAATCAATGGATCAAGGATTGAAATCTGAGCCTGCAAGAGAATACATGCCTATGATTCCCACTTTCGTAACAGACATTCCCACTGGAAAGGAAAATGGATTGTATTTGGCTGGAGACTTAGGAGGAACAAACTTCAGAGTATGCTCTATAAAGTTAAATGGTGACCATACTTTTGATTTTGAGCAATCAAAATCTAAAATTCCCTTGGAATTGATGAAGGAATCAACTGCTGATGAATTATTTAGCTACTTAGCTTCAAAAGTTGGTGCTTTTCTCGAAGAGCACCATAGTGAATTCACTCAAGGAGGAGAGGCGTTAAAATTAGGTTTCACATTTTCTTTTCCTGTCAATCAAACTGCTTTGGACGCTGGTACTTTGATACGTTGGACCAAGGGCTTTGACTTGCCCGATTGCGTAGACAAAGATGTGGTCAAATTATTGCAGAATCACTTAGACAACTTGAAATTGAATGTTAGAGTAACCGCTTTGGCCAATGACACTGTGGGAACTTTATTATCAAGGGCATACTCGAACGACTCTTCCAAATCGAAGGCGAACACCATTGTGGGCGCAATCTTTGGTACCGGTACTAATGGTGCATACTTTGAAACCTTTGACAAAATCCCAAAATTAGATTCCCTGAAATTTAGTGACAAGAAGGGTATGGTAATTAACACAGAATGGGGCTCATTCGATAATACTTTACAGGTATTACCAAACACCAAGTATGATCAAATTATTGATGCCCAAACAGCAAATCCAGGTTATCACCTCTTTGAGAAAAGGATCAGCGGCATGTTCTTGGGTGAATTATTGAGAGTCACGTTGATTGAATTGTTCAAGCAGAAACATGTATTTGTTGAATTATTCAACTCCAGGGGTGGGTCTTTGCCTCATAGATTGGCTGAACCATGGTTATTGGATGCTGAAGTTTTATCCTACTTGCAGATTGATGATTCAACCGACTTGAAGATGTCAGAGTTGATATTGCAGAACCATTTAAGATTACCAACCACCAAAAAGGAGAGATATGTGATCCAAGCTTTGACTAAAGCTATTGCTCTCAGGGCTGCTTACTTATCCGCTATCCCATTAGCTGCTATCACCAAAAGAGTTGCTGAACAGTATAAAGATGATGACAATGACTTCGAATTTGGATTAGACGGTTCTGTTATTGAGTTCTACCCTGGCTTTAAAGAGGCGGTATTGGAAGCTATTGACATTATTAATCCTTTAAAAGGTTCAAGTAAAAAGGTTCATTTGAAAATAGCCAAAGACGGAAGTGGTGTAGGTGCTGCATTGTGTGCTAGTACTTCTCTCTAGTCAATAAAAAAAGTCTCAAGACACTTCTGCAAATGAACACATTTTGTTAGTTTTTAATGAAAATCATTCCTTGACACTTTACGTAGTTATTCACTACTCACAGAAACTGGGTTGCATACACTCAAAAGCCACCCCCCCTTTAATTAACCCTTTGCCCATGCATCATTCGAAACATCGAAGACTCTAATACTAGTGAATGATAAAAAGTGATAGTTTTAAAATGTAAATTTCGAAAAAGAAACAGTTCACTAATCTAAATAGTTAAACAAAGAAATGTAATACCCTAATAAATCGATGCCGAAGTTTTTATGCAGAAAAATGTATGAATGCTCTTACAACATCATAACAGCAGCTAAACCAGCAAAACCAGTCAAACCCAAAATTTGCTTATTGGCAATATTTTCGAAGGTACTAACACTGTTTGGGGTTTGAGATGGACGGCTGACTCCAGTTGTTCCAGTTGTTTGATGAGAAACTGTAGTTGGGTTGGCAGGGACTGTCGACTGACCAGCGATTGTAGACTTGCCAGGAGCGCTGTGAGGATGAGTAATAGCTGTAGCAGAACTGCTTTTTGGGTTCACGGTGGGTGAAGAAGGGATATTAGTAGCTGATGATGGGACAACACATTCTCCCGTAACAGTAATGGTTTTAGGTTCATCAACAGTGATGGTGTGGGGAGCACAAACGTGGTCACAGGTTGTGATTGTTACAGTAGTTGGGTAAGGGCAGTAGGTGACCCAGTCAGTAACGGTGACTCCAATTGAAACAGTAGTGTTAGAATATGGAGCAGAGTGATGTGCTGATGTTGATGGGCTAGCTGTTGTAGTAGAATCTTCTCCAGGCTTCTTCAAAGAAACTTTCTGACAATCCCCGACTTCTCCTTTTACATAAATGATTGGTTGACCATCACGAGAATAGTTGTATGGGTCATTAGCACCAGTACAAGCGTAAAATTCGGAAATGCCATTAATACTTGCTTTACCAGAAGCATCAAATTTGACTTTTGCGGGATCAAGGACACCTGCAGTCAAGACAGAGTCTGCCTCGATTCCAACATTGAAAGGGATATCACCAGTTTCCTTGAGCTTAAGGAGTTGTTTGGATTCCTCATATTCGAAGTCTTCACCACCGTCAGAAACGGCAAAATAGTTGATACCGGCACCTTCATGAAGGGTGGTAACAAATTTTCCATTGGTAGATCCATCGGAGTTGATTTCTAATTGAAAGGCAGAAACATAAGCAGCTAAGACAGGCAAGAAAGCGAAAGATCTCATGATATTTTATTAAGTTTTGATGTTGTTGATAGAAAAATAAAAGAAGAAAGCTGGTCTTTAAGTATTCCAAATTCGATGGGGATAACACATGATAATTCCAAAAATAAGCCAATTTAAAACTACGTAAACAAATACGAACCTATTTTTGGCTGCTGTGAGATAAAATGTTGCAGAAATTTTAAACTTTAGTTTCGTACGAAAAGGATACTTTGCAGCCCTCAAAATAACGAATACACCATCACTCTGGGTCTTTTTCGTCCTAGTATTATTTCCCCTTGACTTACCCTTCCTGTAATTCTCCTACTATTTTCCCTTTGGTAATTGTCTTTCTGAAATGAATATAGAAATGTGATATTTATCTGGTTTTCTGATGTAATTGTAAATATATGGGGTAAACCCTGTGCTTCTATTATTAGAATACTAATTACATATTCGCGCATTTAAATTGCAACAGGAAAACCGATACATAATGCTTGAAGATTGAGGTACTTTTTGAGACTAATTCGAGGCCGTTAAAACAGTTCTGGAGTCACTTGCACACCGAAAGCTCATCTCGGGACCCATTTCTGGTTGCATATTGTTTTGTATTATTGCAAGTCTTAGCACTTCATTTCGACGATGTCTGATTTAAAAAGCTTTTTGAGTTACTCTTATTCAGGGTCGTATGCGTTGTAAAGGTGACATAACCATTAGTGGTTATACATTAAACTTTTGATGAGACAACAGTAAAGGTTTTCATCAGTCTATATTTAGCCATTTCCATCGCCTTGATCCATCGGAAAAATATTCAGTTTATTATCATGTTACACAGAAGGCAGCTCTTTGCGATAAGCTTTTTATGGTGCAACCCTTAAAATGTTCTATTAATAATTTTGAAAATAAAGTCAAGCTGGCATTTGTTTTTGATTTTTTAATTGGATAAAACTGTCCTTTCTGGCACTCGTTCTAGTCAAACTTCCAAAAGTGAAACATCAACTTATACTCATAAAATTCTCGAACAAGGAAAGCTTGTTATAGTACCTGGAGTCCCAATACGATACCACATTAATAGTGGCAGTCATACCTGAAGCTTTACAAAGGAAACTTGTTCGTCCCCATGCCTCCCTGGTAGCTTGTATCTATAAGGTGTCAGTCAAAACGAGCCAATTGAAAGACCAAAATAAATTTCCACGAACTCCGGACTTTCTAATCGTTTGTTCGATGGAGTATCAAAATAATCGTTTTGTGTGACCGTTAAGGAATTGTGATTGTACTTAAAAAGCAGAGCAAAAAGGAGTCTACGGAGCCATAATCTTTGGCCGCGCGGAGATAAGATATCAAACGGAAGCGGAATCGTATTTTCGGACTTACAACTTGTATGTGAAGAACAAGCCATGAGCTTACTAAGATAAAAACAGAGTATAAAAAGGGGGCAAAAGTACTTTTCTTTCTTGGACCTCAACTTCATTAGTATACTTTAAACATGGCTTCAAGAGTAGTAAAGTTAAACAACGGTAATATTATTCCCGCAATTGGTTTGGGAATGTTTTTGACCCCTCCTGGGGAAGCCAAACGAATAACTCGTGAAGCATTATTAGTTGGATATAGGCATATAGATTCAGCGGCCTTTTATGAAAATGAGAAAGAGGTTAGTGAAGGCATAAGTCAGTGGGTCAAGGATGGTGGAAAGAGGGAAGATGTCTTTTACACTACCAAAATTAAGCCCGGTGATCTTGGGTACGAGAAGACACAGAAAGCAATAGAAGAAGCATTGGAGAAGGCTCAAAGCATAGGATACATTGATTTGTTATTGCTTCATGCCCCTCTTGATACTTCCAAAAACAGACACGGCTCATGGAGGGCTCTTCAAGAGGCCGTGGATACTGGAAAGGTGAAGAGCATTGGGGTTTCTAATTATGGTATCCCACATTTAAAGCAATTGTTAGAATACCCTGACTTGAAGTATAAGCCGGTTGTCAATCAAATTGAGATACACCCTTGGTTGAGAAGATTTGAGCTTGTAAAGTTCTGTGTCGATAACGGTATCGAAGTCCAAGCATTTTCGCCATTGGCCAGGGGTATGAGGTTTGGAGTCAGTTACGTGACTGATTTAAGTAAGAAGTATAATGTCTCTGAAGCACAGATTCTAATTCGTTGGTCTTTGAACAAGGGTTTTATCACGTTGCCAAAAACAACCTCAAAGGAACGTTTGATTCAGAATCTCGATGTCGATGAAATTGAGTTTACAGAGGAAGAAGAAAGCAAGCTTGACTCACTTGATGAACACTGGGTCACGTATCCGGCATGGGACCCTACTGAGCATCCTGCTGAACCTTAGTTATTTATCTTTTATACATTTCATTTGAGAATATATGCTTTCCTACAATCACACAATAGCATTCTTTCCCTTTTCCGATCATCCCGAAGAACCCAATTTCCACATTAATAACTTTTGGTGGTCATTTTGTGCCACTTTTTTAAAGTTTGTGGGTACTTTTTTGGGGATTTTTTATGGTGGAGCATTAATTTTCGTCTCATCTTTATTGTGATCATAAGTGGCATGTCATTACAACAGAGGAATTTAAGCAAATTCAATAGGGATATTGGATATAGTTACAGGATGAGATACTTCCACAAAAAAATATATCAACAAGATATAGCTATCCGATTGAACCAGCCAACGATCCTATTTTTCTGCTATGTATATAGATAATTGACTTCCTTTTCATTGAGTTGTTGATCAATGCTTATATTCCAGCCTTTTGTGCATTTAAAGGTTCAAACCTTAAAAGTTGTCTGTTACCGATTGTGTCTAATTTTAAGTCAAAACATCTCACTAGTGGAGAATACCATAACTGGATCTCAACATTCCGATCCCCTGCAAGTACTTTGGAACCGAAATTTCCATAACTATTGTTCTCTTATTTTGTAGGAAAGAATTTTTCTGTGAAATTTACTGCTATAACAAAATATGTGATGGCTAAATGTAATGACTATATGTAATGACTATGTCTAATTGTTTAATTGTTCCACCAAGTCTACATGAGATTCGGATAACACTTGCATTGAAGATGGATGTTCGTTCTTGTCCCAATAACCACTAACTATATAGGTGTTTCGGAATTTTTGTAACAGTAAATATTCAATTCTTCGTGGTTGGAAATGAAGTACATTTGAGTCCATGTGCATGACCGACCTTTTCAGAGGTAAAACTTAGAGATATGAAGGGCATATTTCGACTATTCTCTCCAAGAAGAGTTATTAATAATAGACAGAGGCCAACCAGGAGGTCATTTTCCCAATCGGAACCATAAGGCTTTGAACTTTTATATATTTTTCCAACACTCCTCAAACTTACTGATTTTGCAAATGTGCTAACTAATGAACTGAAATCATTTGAAGGAGTATTTGTTTGCATTCTCATAAAAAGTAGTATACTGAAGCTGATTCATCTCGATTCAGTTGAGTTATATTGATTATCTTGATTCTTACTTAAGCGTTAAAACCAGCCTCTTTAAACGTGAAAGAACTTGGGAATAGATAATCTTCCTTATTCATACAGAGGTTCTAGCTAAGACGGCTAAGACTTTCATCTATCTATTATCACTGCTCTGACAATTTAGATATTCTCGACTTGAAAAACTCAGTGGCTACAAAATATTACTACAAGATAGAAAACTGATCTCAGTATCTTTATCTATAGAATGACCAGAAAATGTACAAAAATTGAGGGTTATTCATATATCCTCTTGATTGCTTACAATTTTGGAGTGTTATTAAATTAATCCCTATTGACATTTATTAAAGGGCTTGCGCTCTAGGCAAGTTAAAATTTTCAATTGTTGTACGAAACTATTCCAACACTTGATGTAATGCTAATCAAAACTATCATTGTGGTATGCAATATTTTCTTGGATTGTAAAGGAACTATAGGAACAATTTCAGGGATAATTCAGTCAACAGGTGTACAAAGACGAGGAGCTGGTTGAGGCATCATTATGCATAAATACCTTAATACCTTAAATTATAGTTGATGCTTGCATTACGGCTCCTACAAAACAAGCGTTCATCGCAACGTACTACAGAGAAATGGAGCTATTATATGCTAATGTTAGAACGAGGTTATCCTTCACCTAATAACCTAAACTGCTACGAGCTAACAGCCAGTCAATTACATTTTTCTAATCACAACCTATTTTGATGCTAAAGTAAAACTCATATAAATCAACTCACTGAACTGAGATGAATCAGCCTCAGTATGGTAATTGTCGCCAGAATATCGAACTAGTCATGAGAATGCTAGTACGAATATAGACGTTCAAAAGCTCTCAAACCAACATAAATGACAAATGTTAAAATCCTTGTGCATTCTTCATCTTCACACTTTCAAAATTAAGGATATATTATTTTAATTTCCTAAACCTAGTACTTATTCTTCAACTGCTTTACTCTAGTCTATTTCGCTTGATTGTAAACTATCTTCGAAAGTCTCCTTCAACCTATAGTTGACCAAAATAAGCCAGCCTAACCTTGAGAGCAACCCTTGAAGTGTTTTCTGTCTCAGCAGAAGAATCAATGAAATATTTCTACATCAATGGAAATAACTTCCTTTTAACAACAAATTATGATAATGTAGAACAAATCTTCCATAGTTTTTAAAGAAAAAATGAACTTAGCTTTAGCTCCGCATGACTTGGTGCATGATACCAATGAACAATCATTTCGTACCTTCAAATCAATACAGTTTTGCCTCCCAAGGATTTCTTAGTCAATTGAACTTGTGGATAAGACCTTTCTTGAATCACAACATATGATGGAGAAAACTGGTCACATCCTATGAATTCCAGTACCGTTATACAAATGTACGGA
The DNA here is from genome assembly GCA_030563605.1 of Yamadazyma paraphyllophila. Classification (NCBI taxonomy): domain Eukaryota; kingdom Fungi; phylum Ascomycota; class Pichiomycetes; order Serinales; family Debaryomycetaceae; genus Yamadazyma; species Yamadazyma paraphyllophila. The sequence goes on from JAJMJO010000017.1 coordinate 225,709, forward strand.
GGAAGTATAATAAATCCTTTTTGTTAATGTTGGATCTGCACATTTGTTCAATCCTAAATATTAAATTGGGATTAATACATTCTGAGCTACAAGTAATAAGCAGTGATTCGTTTGTACGCCATTTATGAAATGAACACAATGGCAAGTGAACTAAGAGTGAATGGCTATCTCAGCACTATCTAATGAAAGCAGTACATGTAAGAATTGAAATTTATTCTTCACCCTGGAGTAGACATTTGGAATCAGTCATGTTGTATCGCCGTTGGAAGTGAGCATGCAGTAATTCGAAACTATCGTGCCACCCAAAACCAAAGATTAACAATGAATGTACATGAATATACATATACGCGACAACCGTTCAAAAGTATATTCAATCTGGTAATTTTCTGACATATTAGATTTTGCTTTTGCACTCCGTTGAAAACCTATACTAGGCTAAGAGATCAAATAACAGCTAAATCTTGGACTATTGTCAACTGCATGGTAGTCGCAAGAAAGCATCTTATATAGATAAAACACATAAGAAGGAACTGGACAAGTAAATGTATGTATGCGACTCTATCGGAATCTTTTTAAGCACTGCTTGATTACGTCTAAACATATAATAGAACATAGTTTACGTTACATGACTGTTGAATTGTTTCATTTGGAGCGCAGCACATTATTATTATAATGTCCTAGGTCTCAGAAAATAAAGATCCTGATTATGTGAGTCTAGAGCATTAGTGATGTACAATCATCAAGCATTAGTGGCTGAACCTGGAGTCGCCTAATAAACATGAATAATCTGTTACGAAAGCAGAAGAAAACTCTCTTCCAGTCTCACATCCATTCCATTTTATACCAATCAGTGGACACAAAAGTAGTATATCTTAGGCTTATCTCGCATAATTGCCAATCCGAACAAAGTGTATGGCAAACAGTACCTTCCATTTTGCTAAAGAGTAGTACGAAGCATGTCATCACCGCATCCTTCCAGTCTGCGACTTGTCTGAGATGTCGTAGTATGGAGTTTCTTTCCTCACTGTTCAAGAAATAGTTTGCTCGCTTATCACTTTAATATAATTAATCCCATCTCAAACACAACTTTAAGCCAATGTAAAAAGGCGTACTTATTGTTGATAAGTAAGTACTCAATCAAATTTTCTGTGATCTTCCAATTCTTCATCTATGTTAGATAGATGACATTCTGTAAGTTAGTAGTAGTAGTTGAGAGAATAAAAGCAGTCAATGGGCGTTCTTCTGAATTATAAGTCTTCAAAGTAATCTCTCGCCTCTTTTCCGTGTTCCATATTGGGAAATGGTCATCTAAGTATGCATCTTTAGCATTGACATTGCTAGTGTTGAAGCAAGAAATTAGAGTTATTAATCAAAGATATTCTTGACCTGTAAACTGAACCAAGTACCTTCATGTTAGTGAACAACCATTAAACAAGTATTATCCAATTCTAAGTTCTAGGAAATACAGAGACGTACTTTAAAATTTAAGCAAATCAATATAAATCACTTTCAACCTCCTTCACTATCAGTTATGAGATACTAATAAGATATTGAACATTCCAATGATCTTAATCTAATATAATAATTAATATTTGACACGTTTCATTAATAACGTTCCAGATATTAGCATGATATGAGTGGAAAATGAATAAGACTAAGATAAGATTTCGTGGTCAGCTGAATGTTGAAGTAAGATTTATTGAGTAGGAAGATTTTAGGATATGGGTAAGGGACAGGATAAAATAAGGTATACAGTATGTTATTGGGATTGTTAGTGCAAGGTCATTCAATAAATACAGACTGTTAACCTTCATGTAAATTACTAAATTTCTGACAAGGAATATTTGTTGGTAAGTTGCAGGAAATATCAAAACTCACCTTTGAAATAACAATCATGACAATGAAAACCATTGTAAATCTTTAGGAAACAGTCTCAGTATTCTACAAAATATTAGAATTCTAACGGAAAGATGGATATCCAAATGACCCCTGTCTAACCCGGCATATATTGGCTGATAGGACAACCTTCAGATGGGAGAAGTATGAAGAAGCATGAAGATGACAAGTGATATTCTAAGTCAAACATTGATCCAGCACTTGCTAAACATATACGGGAGTTTTGGGGCATAGAGAATCGAATAGGCGATTGCAACTTCAAAATAGTACTATTGAAAGAAAAAAAACTGTTTAACATGGTAGGAAGTGACGTAGAATAATCTGAAGACCTAAAGATCTCATGAATTACCCTATGAATCGAGATCAACTCGTAAAATTATTCATAAAACTAATTCAAAAAATTAAATTAAGGGATAAATAACAGCGGTTAGGGAAGTGATATTGACAAAATGTATGCCAGAAAACCTTTAGGATGCCAGGTAAACATATTCAAACAATGGGAATGGAAAGCATTAGTGATTTTTCTCGTAAATGCTTCTTACTATATCTCGGGTTTATTACGGTTATCGTTTCGCTATTTTTACCAGTAAGTGGCATTTGTGCATGGATCTGGTGAGCTACAAGTAGATGGAAGAGCGATTTAAGAGTTGGTAATTTGGGGTTCTGAGAAATTAAATCAGAAGAATTTAATTGAATTGCTAATTAGAGCAAATATGTCAGAGAACCTCCAAGCAAAAAATTCTAGTTAGCAGAAATGAGTTATTACAGTTTAGAATGCCTTTCTCACCCCTTTAAGGTTTCGACAGTAGTGAGTTATTCTGATCAACTTAAAAAGTCTATCTTGGAAGTATGTCTTCATTTGGATCTAAGATTTCAATTGAAATATTAGATATCAGAATTAGCGCATTGAGTGGCTGCTGAACTGAAGTTATTGGGAAATTTTTGTCTTTTTCAATATTCTCTGTTAGTGAACCGGAACTGATTTACATTGATAAATTTATTTCTTCAGATAAAACTTCTAAAAATATATTACTGAATTAGAAGCTAGTCTCTGTTGTATACGCTTCTAGAGAAGGAGAACGATATTAGTTAATATTCAAGTTTTTTTAAAACTGTGTACTGCCACTTTGCGTTGCCAGTTATGTAAGTTACATCACTTGACAATAAGTCAGAATTATATGTAGGATAGCTTTATATTGTGATAAATTTGTTGGAAGACTCGCTTCAATAGTAACTTCAAAAATGAATTGTGAAGTAAAAAGATCATAGTGATTATAGTGCTGTGTAAACCCTTACTGTTAATTAAGGATTTATTTATAAGTAGTAAATGTTGTATGAACCAGGTGACATTCTCTTTTCTTGGATTTGCTCAAATATTCACAAAATATGGTTTGTGTTATTTTGTGAATTTCACAAGATATTAACCTCAACTATGATATTTCTTATAAAATACCAATATACAATTATGGGTGTAAGAAATCTGACTCTTACTAGTTGGCGAGTTACATTGTCGGGCTATATTTGAAAAAGTACCTGCAAATATTTTGGCTATATGTAATGAAACTTGGAGTTTTGTTACACCCTCTTCAACATCAAATATCCCCTCCCTGTTTTCCGCTTGCAAATCTGAAGAGATACTATAAATTTCTAAATAATGAGCTTCGAAGTCCTGTCTTCCAATGGGTATCATTATTTCAAGCTAGTTCAACATTGATCACTGACTTCGCGATCTGGATAATTCCAGTTAGTGATGGTAAAAAAGAAGACCGCGAGTGGTTCAACGCGTTCTCTAGGTAATGAAAGATTGATGGATAAGCCCCTACAGCCTTTAGATAAATTGATAGATCAGCTCAAAGTCGAGATCAAAACGAAAATAGAGGAAGGCTTCGTACTAGAACTTGAAAATTACAAAGCATATAGGCAATGGGCAGACCAAGCGAAGATATATTTTGGGATGATACATCCGAACATGCTTGACTACCTTGAAGGGAGATTACCGGAAGAAGAGACTAGTCTGGAAGAGTTCAAGAGTTTTATCGGAACTGCATACATTCTCTTTCGTTGTTTAGTGTCCGACGTAATTCTTAATCGGGCTCTTCCAGTTGCTAGGACTCCAGCTGAACTATGGGAATACTTCAAGAGCACTGCATCAAGGCTTGAAAAGGACTCACAAGAGGTGCTAACAAATATCATGGCCGTTCTTAATGACCTCACTATGAGCGATGAGCTCAAACTCAATTTCTTGAAGTCTATTGACGACGAAATCATCAATAATCTAGATTTTGATATATGCAGAGAGTTCATTATATCACTGAGAAGTAATATGGCCAGGTTAGCGTGTACTTCTTTGATGAAGAATGATATGGATATTACACTTCAAAGCTTATACGAACAAATACAGCATATCAAACACATTTCAACTGCGTCAATGTTTGGTCGATGCGGTAAATGCCAGGGTTATGGCCACTATCATGACTCTTGTGCGAGTATGGACTGGCTCAATCTGAAAGGAGAAAAGATTTCCACTCTTGAAACAGACCTTTTCGCCCCCCCTAAGCGTTGAACAAATTACAACCAGAAACTAGAGATTACCACCTCTCAGACTGAGTTTCACATATGTTGTTCAAATTAATGTTTGATCTGTTGTAACACAGAGACTTATTTCAGCCACGGTTAAGCTCTATTATGGGCTAAGGATAGAACTAATCTCTATGTGATTTAACCTTTTCTTGCACTTGGAATGCCTGCTTGAGCAATCCTCTTGATTATAAAATTACTTCCACTTATAGTAAAAAGGAAAGATGTTGTTTGCCTATCATTTTAGCGTTATTGAGTGTCTACTTTTAATCCCAGAGTATGTATTTAGTATTCAAAGGACGGTACGTTTATCGCGCAGTTACTCCTCCAAAGCTAGCGTGTGAAACATTTGATTTGTCTAACATTTTTGTAATTAACTCCCTTCATTTGCGCGTTTTGGACCATAAAATTAACCATGATGAGGAACAGACTCAAGTGGGCCCCTTTGAAGCTGGCAATGGCACACTCAAGCGAGCGGAATTATGGTGTTAGGCACGTGAATGAGTCATCTTTTGATAGACTTCCCATGAATAGGAAAAAGTCGTTCGTTAATTGGAAGATAACAGGCATTTTTGCAATTTTTGGTGCTTATTTATCATACAGCGAAATCATCATGGACAAATATGCCGAGTTCACAGAGATCCAAGAGGAGAATGGCCTTTTACCGATTAAGTTGAATTATAAGTTATCCCAATTACCGGTTTACCAGCGCCTAAATCACCCTCTGAATAGTGAAAAGTGGACCAAGTTAGAAACATGGGAAGATCTTGACCACAACATTTTGGATAAACAGGAATTCAGTAAGATACAGAGCAGCAAGCATAGAATATGCGAGGATCAGGAGGGCAGGTCAATGGTTTCTCATACTCTAGCTAAACCTGGGGGGTTCTTAATCAAGCCAGTAATATACCATAACAAGGAAACGAATGAGGCTGTAACAATAATTCATGCTGGATACAGGTTGTGTGGGTATCCGTTTATAATCCATGGTGGAATATTGGCTACTGTGTTGAATGAAACATTTAAACGTAATGCTGCTTTATCAAAAGATACGAGTTCGGGATTCAAAGGGGACTTTAAAGTTGAAAACGTTTCTATATCATACAAATATCCTTCATTCGCTAACCAATTTTTGATTGTCAAGACATCCAAGTTACCTATGGAAGGCGAGAACTCTAAAACGATAAGATTGCAAAGCGTCATAGAAAGTGAGAGTGGAAAAACTTTAGTGAAGGCAGAAGCCGTTCTACATGATACAGGCCTAATAAGTAATGGCCTGTCATTTTTCAAGATGGGTTGGTAGTCATTTAGTGAATTTTAGAAATGTCTTAGTATTTTGGAATCTCTTTTCCTGTAGGGCTTTATAGATGAACTGCGCGCCCAAAGCTCACACTATTGAAAGCCGAGATGGGAGAAAATTTCCACCGCCAATGCCTGATTCTTTAGAAAAGCACGTAGAGATAATATCCATTAATGATTCAACAGAAGGAGAAAATGCTCAACCAGTAGTACCACATGAACGTCAAATAGTTGATGACATCATTGCAATCTGGAAAGAAGATAGCGAGACTGAATCTTTAGGAGTTGGTAAACTCCACACAATTGTTAAGAAGAGACACCCGACGTGGTCCGTCTCTGAAAAAAGAGTTAAATTGTTATTAAAAAAGTTTGGGCTTTCAAGCAATTCGATTCAACAATTTAATTATGCTGGTGATATTACTTCTCTTGCGGATCCAAATTTACAGCTTCCAGATCAAGTTAAATTGATCATGACAACCAAAAAGGGGAAAGGCTTATACGCTAGGATTGGCATAAAAAAAGGTGATTTGTTGTGGAAAGAAGAGCCTTATTTTTTCATACCGCCGTTGGCGAACTTAAAGTTGATAAAGAATGGAAAGGCTTGTACTTACTGTGGTAAACTTTTGACAAATGCGAGAAGCTCATCTGGAACTTCCCTATTAAGGGGTCTTGACTGTACCGGGTGTCCTGACATTTGGTGTTCTATGAACTGTAAGAAGATTGCAGGTCCTTTGCATAATATGTTAAAGCATTTATCAAAGGGCCATAAGAAGACAATAGACGCTGAGGCATATTTAGAATTAGAAGATTACTGCATCAAGGAGCAGTGGAATGCTTTATTTGCAATTACTCTCATTTATGCTGAAATTGTTGAGGATAAGAGCAAGGAAAAGTTAGAGTATTTCAAATCAATGGCTAGAGTTTCACAAGCCATTCGATATAAAGCATTGGATTCTTCAGCAGGCTCATTTGACAGTTTTACAGGCGGTGCCTTGTTCATACAAGAACAACAAGAAAGATTATGGAAGGAAGGCTTTGAGAAGTTTTCAAACGTATTTCCAAAGGCAGCTAAGGATGGTGACATTGGATATGATGAGTACCTTATGATGCTTGGTTCATATAATATCAATAATTTAGATTCGTGTATATTCAGAACACAGTCTCATTTGAACCACGCATGCAATCCGAATGTTGATGTTGATACTTCTCCAAACTCAAGACCTGATGGGATCAAGGTTTATGCATCAAGAGATATTAAAGCTGGAGAGGAACTCACTACTTCTTATGTAAATCCTAACCACACCGTTTTGCAAAGACAAAGAGAATTAAGAGCTAACTGGGGATTCACTTGCTCTTGTAGCAAATGTAAAGAAGACTTAAAAGCTCAACAAAGAAGACAGTCTCAATCCTCTCCTAACTCCAACAATGAGATCCAAGATAAGAAATCAGACATAAGAAAGATGTTGAGTGAAACGAAGGCAGATCTTGATGGAGGGGGAATCGATCTAGAAATCCCTACGGACCATGTCGGAGAAAGACGAAAGTCGGTTAGATTCGACGAAAAAGTTACAATTAGTGATTAAATAGTACATAGATAAGGGACGCGAAATTTTCAAAAAAGTTTTGCATTTGAGTAATGATTCTTCGAGAGGCTAAGACAAAGTTGAGAGCTCATATAAAAGCAGATATTTCACAGATCTCAAGTGATGCCATAAAATGTCAAACAAACTTGATTACTCAAAAACTACTTAACTTTGGGTTATTTAAGCTGTCTAAGAGAATCGCATTGTACATGTCTATGTCTCAAGAAGTGCAAACCATGAAGTTAATCGAAGAGTGTTTTGGTTTAGGCAAAACAGTGTTCTTACCCAAGTGTAACTTTGAAGAGGCTAAAGGTAGAAAGAAGTACCACATGCATATGTTGAAAGTTGGTAGCTATCAAGAAGTTTTGCAGCTTGAGCCTCGAGGAAAATTTAAACTCCTAGAGCCAACTGGGGGAGAGGACGTCTTAGAGACAGGGAACTTGGATTTAATTATCATTCCTGGAGTAGCATTTAGTAAGGATTTGAAAAGGCTAGGACATGGGGCAGGGTTTTACGATGAGTTTTTGACTACATATTATGAAAAGCACAGAAAAAAACCCTATTTGGTGGGTATCGGCTTACGAGAACAAATTGTTAACCAAATACCCGTAGAAGGACATGACTGGTCATTAGACTGTGTAATATCTCCTGAGGGTGTTTTTTCACACTGATACCTTTTCTACATAACATCTAATTCATAAAATACAGATAAATAAATAAACTCATGAAAAGGTCTCGCCTAACCTATATAGACCCCCACTAAGCAGTTTGAAAGCATTCTATCCACACTAACCCACGCATGATATTTATCAAACAAAGAAGTGCCGTCTCTTCCAGCGCATTTCATGATTTCTTTGGCACCACCTGGGTGAAATTTGATATAAGGTGTAATATTGAATACTTTACCGTGAATACAAGTCCACGCATCTTCGCTTATATTATGTAGCTTCAATTCATCTTTGGTCACTTTTACGTACTGAGGTGGAGGAGTATTTGGTGGCACACCACGGAGTCTGTTCTTTTGAGAACTATTACTATTAAGGTTCGCCCAGTCTAAAGGCGAATGTCCTGGTTCCAACTTGACCTTTTGTCGTTGTCTTGAATTGGAAGTAGCAGAAGGGGGTAATCCAGAAGCAGCCCTTTGGAAGGAATTTGGGGCAGGAAACAAGCTATTCAGATTCATCCAGTTTTGCTTTTATGATGCTGCGGTTTTTCATTTATCAATGCTTTGTCATTCACACGACCTATCTTCGAATCTTAGAGACTGGTTGTTTTATTTCATGAATCTCGATGAGACGGGGCATCCGAAGAGTGATGTGTTCCAACAAAGTACTTTGAATTTCAAACGTTGATAACCACTACAATATAATTTGACTGCGGACATTATGATAAAATTTTATATCCACTACTAATAGTACATTGTTTATTCTATAAAGTCATATTTAATGTTTACTTCTCAATTCTTTCGTAATAGAGCATATATACGCTAGTTGTCTCACAAAGCACAGCTGCTTTAGAAACCTCGGATGTCAAGGCATCGCTTATTCTCCAGTAAGGGTGCTTTAACAAGCTCGGGATCTTCTTCAATTTTACATTTTTAAGCGGTTCTGTATTAGGGGTTTCCTCTTTTTGAAGTTTAGCATTTACCTGATCTGAGAAGTCCGTGTTGAAATAGTTACTATCAACTTCTTGCACCAGGAATTCGGCAGGAGTTGTAACACCAGATGGAATTATTTCCTCTATTTTAATGTTTTCGAGGTCTGCTTGGAAAACTGATGGCCTTCTTCCCATGATGTTACTAAACTTTCTGCGGAAAGATCCAGGCGGTTCAGGGATATTTTCCTCGTTTAAAGAAGTCATGATATCGGCTCTATCGCTAGACGATGAATATGTTCTCTGATTTTCAGAAGGATGATTATCAATTTCAGATGAAGAACCTGACACAGCCGATGATCTCCTAAAGTTAGTATTGGGCTGGGGATCTTTTGGTCCCTCACGAACCACTACTTCATCGAGAATTTCAGGTGACAACTTGATTATCATACCCTCCAGGTCCTTCACATATAAAGGCTTGCGTTTATAACACTCATAATGACCTTGCGTGTGAGATCCTTGGTGGCGAATCATTGCCTTTAGCCTATACTTGTAAACATCATTATCGCTGAATTTGAACTTTTTGAAATGATGAATTAGATCATCAGATTGATCAGTCGTTATAGGCGCATTATTCAACGACTCAAGGGTTTTCACAGTACTCGATGAGGCTGCCGAGCTCTTGGTAGATGATGCCTTCTGCTGCAATGTTGGAGCAGAACCAGCGGATTCATTTGAATCAGATTCAGAGTCCGTAGTTTCATCGTCATTAGCTTCATCGCCATTTTCCAAGAGATCTTCAGAGTCAGTCTCGTGATTTCCAGATTCCTCAACATCCTCTCTTTGAACACCCTCATCCTCCATATCATTCACATCAGTTGTCAATACCTTAGAGTGTGAAATCTCATTACTTGTGTAAAAGTTATCAGCCTGAGATGCTAATTGGAATTGCTTCAAGTCTTCCAGGTACTCTTTACCAATACTCAAGTTCAAGTGATCTCTAAATGATACCCTGCAGCTGTTTCTTACTACATTGACACCATTGAAACTTGACCTTGACAAGTGCAAACCAAATACCTTGGGAGGTTTCAATATTTGATTCTTTCTTAGAACAGAGGATGTGATTTGTGAAATATCGACATTATTTTTCTTATAGTTCTTGATATAATCTTCTATTACTTCAGGAAGATCGTCATTTATACAAAAACTGGGGTCGTTGTTAAGCTTTATCAAGTCTTCAATGATTTCAGCTTCACGGTCATCTAATTTTTGATTATTATGTGACTTTAAATAATTTTCGTGGTTCACAATGTACCTGACTCGACATCTTAAGCACTGATATCCTTCTATGGACTCACTTTCGTTTTCGTTCAAAAGAGTTTCTAAGTTAGTCGAAGTTGTTTCTGGGGCATGTAAGGTGAGCATCAAGAATTGCAGAAATTGTGGTTTAGAAACACCTTTGCAATTGAGGCAGTTCATTTGGGTCAATATGAGACCATTTAAAGGGAATTCGGGGAATTCAATTAATTTTAAGGCTAAGGCGCTTTCTTTGCTCTCAGTCATAAGCTCCTCATGCAAGTTTTTACACTTCTTGGTAACCTTTAAATATTCATTTTCTAATGTCTCATTAATTAATTGAGTCAATTCATGGGCATCATGTTGGCTTCTGGAGATTTTTGCGTTAAATATTTTCTCAAGGTCATGAAGAAAGGTCCAAACAGAAATAGTCCTAGATGTCATTTGTGTACTTTGAAGTTTCTTCATAATTGCAGCCAAAGAGATATGTAACGGTATCTCGAAAGAGGACTCTAACTTTTTGAACTTGGGATTCACATCTGTGGCTGTTGTAACTGGAATTTGATTTATGTCTATATTATTGTCGTTAATAAATTGTAACATATCGTGGTAGCTTAGGATAAACTTATTCAAATATTCAACCAAACCTGGTAAGGACAGATATGCTTGTAAAGAACTGTTGGCAAAGCAGTCGTTACGCATATTGATCAAGCCCGTTGTATATTTATCAGGCCGCTTAGTGAACATGGTTTTCTTGGGGAAAAGAGTTGGAGATAGAATGTAATATGCCAATACAAGTGAAGCAGTTATATAAATGTAGTATGTGCGAGACTTATTCGACTGACTGTAGTTAATAGAATTTATGGAGCTACTCGCTTGATTTGTTGGCTTATTTTTAATTAAATCTTGGAGTTGGTTTAGTATCTCCATTCAAAATTTGATTATCGGGAAAACTCTCAAAAATAACGAGAAATGGTTTTGAGCACATATGAAAATTAACCGTTAACCAACATAAGTACAAGGGTGATTATAAGCACCAGTTACCTGTAAATTTAAGTGAAAGTTCAAAAAAGGGACGGATTTATGCAAAAGGAGCTGGTTGATTTCAGGAACTTTTTAATGTTTGCCTTCAGCATCTCTATATCGATGTATGACGTAGACGTCTTTATGTCAAAACTGCGAAATTTGTGTGGAGGCTTGACAGAGAATGCAAACCTAATGTGTTCTTCATTGAATTATCTGAATTAATCTGGATTATATGATTATAGAATTCAGGTTCATTAGAAGGCTGGCTGCTTGATTAGCTGAGGAAGCAATGTGTTCGAATTAGCACCAGAGCGTTTAAGTATATGTTGCTCATAGATTTCACTCAAAAAAGTGGGGGTAGCTGTTCGATGGGACAGTGAATTTCACTTTCACCCGTCCAATAAACGTGAGAAACAAGAGCTTTATGACCTTATTTCAACGTTAGTTGTATTGTAGTTGACTTCAAAGGCTCATGAGACAAATCTGAGGGAAAAGGTAGTGTGAATACAAAATTTCCATTCCAGGCGCGACTCCGATGCTATTCCTTTCTAAAAACCGATCAAGCAGCAAGTGCTACTCAGGGACTTGTAAGTTTAGTTTAATTATTGGGAGTGCTGGTTATCCAATCTCGCCTCAAAACACTCAACAACACAAAAGATCTTAAGTGTGAATCACATACAACTAGTAGTGATCTAACCCTGTTATAACGTCATGAAGTTTTCCCACTCGTTACAGTTCAATGCTGTTCCTGAATGGTCTTCGAAGTATATTGCTTATACAACCTTGAAGAAACTTGTATATTCTTTGCAAAGGGACCAACTCAGATACAGCCTGGCTACTGAAGATGAAGAATCTAGCCACTTAATACATAATGAACACGCAACTTCTAAGGACCCTGGCGTGGTATTTTTAGCTGCCTTAGATGCAGAGCTTAAGAAAATAGATGAATTTTACAAGAGGCAAGAATCTTTCATGTTCAGTAATTTACATAATCTTGTCAAAGATATCGAAGATTTTGAGCAGGATTTAGAACTGGGAAGGAAAAATAGTGATTTCAATGGATTCGCTTTAAGTCAATCCAGGAGTCAAGACGACGATGAAAACTCCAAACTGAGAAACAACTCTGCCATTTTAACCAGTGACCCTGGTGATCATTCAGAGTTCACTGAGGATGAGAATCAAAACACAAAGTCAATTGATAATTATTTGAAGTCGCCTAAGAGCCCCGGGGTATGGCAAAATTCAGATAACTTGCCACCTCAATTGCTATTATTGACTGAAACAAGGATTTTATTGAGAAAAAGAGTGATTGCCCTGTTCACTACTTTGTCTGAGTTAAAATCATATATTGAATTGAACAAAACTGGTTTCAAGAAAGCTTTGAAGAAGTTTGACAAGTCTTTAAATACTAACTTGAAGGACGATTATTTGGAAAATTTACCGAATAGGTCTTACATATTCAGAGATGAAACATTCAAAGAGGTTGAGAGCAAGTTAGATTCTATCATCAAGTTGTATCAGCTTATCTGTAACCACCCTGACATTGAATCTGCCAAATCAGAGTTGTCTATCCACTTAAGAGAACATGTGGTTTGGGAAAGGAACACTGTATGGAGAGACATGATAGGTATGGAAAGGAAGAACTATGCTGCTACAAATACCGGTTCAGGAAAAGCTGCTAAAAAGGATGTGGTTGAAAATTTCAATATATCCATCTATAACCCTATTTTATTGAAGGGGATTTTCATCGCAGTTGTAACAGCTATTCTTTTAAAGGTGAAGATCTTCGAGGATTCACAACAAGAAAAATGTTTTGCCTTAGTTATATGCGCTTCTTTATTATGGGCCACTGAAACCATCCCTTTATTTGTAACTTCATTATTAATTCCTTTGCTTATCGTCGTATTTGGAGTTTTAAAACATGATGATGGTTCTGCTTTGGGGTCTGTAGAATCTTCCAGATTTATATTGGGAGCCATGTGGAATTCTGTTATTCTTTTGTTATTAGGGGGATTTACCTTAGCTGCTGCCTTATCCAAATATCAAATAGCTAAAACGATTTCCACTGAAATTTTATCCAGAGCTGGTACAAATCCCTCCGTTGTCTTGATAACAATCATGGGGATAGCATTGTTTGCTTCTATGTGGGTGTCTAATGTTGCTGCCCCAGTATTATGTTTCTCGTTGATCCAACCTTTGTTGAGAACACTCCCTAAAGACTCGACTTTCAAGAATGCCTTGATCTTGGGCATCGCCTTGGCTTCCAATGTGGGTGGTATGGCATCACCAATCGCATCTCCACAAAACATGATTGCCATTGAAGCTATGGAACCTCAGCCAAGCTGGGGCCAATGGTTTGTAATAGCTATTCCTGTTTGCTTGGTATCTTTATTACTAATTTGGGTATTCTTGCTAATAACTTTCAACTGTAATGCAAAAAATACCAAGTTAGTTTCAATTAGAACTGTTGATGAGAAGTTCCTGCTGATTCAATGGTATATCATTTTTGTGTCAATCTCCACAATCATTTTGTGGTGCGTTGCGTCAAAGCTAGAAGGTGTATTTGGTGAAATGGGTATTATCTCCTTGGTACCAATTATTTTATTTTTTGGCCCAGGCTTATTGACCACAGACGATTTTAATAATTATCCTTGGAACATTGTTATTTTGGCAATGGGTGGTACTGCTTTAGGTAAAGCAGTGTCTTCTTCAGGGTTATTAAATACTATTGCCATTGGAATCCAACACCAGGTTGAGGACTTTTCATTGTTTGGCATTGCAGTGACATTTGGATTATTGATTTTGATTATAGCTACTTTTGTGAGTCACACTGTCGCCGCTTTAATTACTGTTCCATTGGTTGCTGAGATTGGATCCAAATTACCTGAGCCTCACCCTAGACTTTTAATCATGATTACAGCCTTATTGTGCTCTAGTGCTATGGGGTTACCCACATCAGGATTCCCTAATGTTACGGCTATTTGTATGACCGATGAGTTTGGTAACCCATACTTGACGGTTGGAACTTTCATCACCAGAGGAGTTCCAAGTTCTTTAATTGCATATTTTATCGTTATAACAGTCGGTTTCGCAACAATGAAGCTTATTAATTTTTAGCACTGGAATACTACTTTATTTCATATATAGAATTATACTCAACATCAAAGATAAACATTTATTCGTCACTTACCTATAAGGTATTATTGATTATTAGTTATTAATTAGAGGAACTTCATTCGCGGCGTACAATCAGCCAGTACGAAGAAACTGTCCGAAGGCGGACAGGGTATATTTCACATTAAACGGGATCAAACTTGAACAGCTGTATCACCACTTTGTCTTGGTGTTTCAACAATCTTTTCATTGGTCCTGAAGTGTAACAATTTATGGAAAAATCCTTCATCGAGGGTCGATGCGTTCAAAAAAGTCAAAATGGAAGGAATTAAACCAAAATTCAAGATATCTAAAATTCCATAGAAAACAGCTTCAGAATCTGGTTGAATCTTGTTTCCACCCTCACTCAAACCCCAACAGATTGGATACAAAACCAAGAGGATTATTTGGAAAACAACTATTAAGCTACCAGCTCTGTTTGTACCTGTCTTCAACGATTTGAAGAGAGAATTGACAACTAAAATAATAGCAAATAATTCTGCAGTAACAGAAAATGTGAAATAACCCCATTTGTAGGAAGAATGAATCAAAGCACCGATCAACAAGCCTAAAACGTAGACTTCAATGGCGAGGAACTTGGCAAAGAAGCCAGAAAGCAAATTGAAAAGGTTGGTAAGTAGTTGGCTGGAAGAGTCAAATTGTATATCAGTATGACTGGTAGCAACTTCTGTAGCCAATAAAGCAAAAGGCCACCCTAAAAACCAACCAATGAATTTAACATAAAAAATTTGCCTGACACCTAAATCTGCATCAGTTGAGACATGATGAAATTCAACAGGGGTGGATGTCCAACCTAGGTTTGAAGCATAAGTGAAATAAGTGTAAGCAAAAATGGCATTGGTAAAAAGAGGAATCAAAGTGAAGGACTTTTTTAAGGATTTAGTGGAAGATGGAGTGGTTGCAAAAAGGGCAGTATGAATTAAAGCTAATGCTGCAAAAACACAAAATGCTGCCCAAAGCCAATCTGAACCATGATCGGTAAGATGTATGTCAACGTTACCTGCAGGAGGGTTAACGTTTAAGGCATCATTACCTCTGGAAATAATGTTAATAAAAGCCATGACTAAATTAAGTGAAATCTAATTTGAATCGATTGATAGTAGCAAAAATAGGGGTTGAGCCGTCATATTTATATTCAGCAACTTCAGCTTCCCTTGCCCAATGGATTAGTCGGGTACCTACAGGGTCATTAAGAGGTGGAAAATGTGGGTTAAAAGAATAACACTATTAATTGAATAACACTATTAATTAAAGTTATTAGTGACCTTCAGCGGATATCATGGATGCGAAGAGTTATAGGAAGGTCTAAGACATTCAAAAAATATTGATGTATAACCACGGAATCGTAAGTTAAAATAACGTTATTATACAATAAAGTCACGCATACGGATATCGTTTCATACGTCTTATTATAGCTAGAATACTCTATTTGCTCTAAGTTAACTCTTAGCCAATAGCCACCGGCTGGCCAGCCTGTAGTCTCGAGATTACATCAGCATTTATGTCACCAGAAGCCCCGCAGATGGAGCACTTTAATCTTTTCGAATAATAGAAAGGGAGAATCGGAATAAAGAATAGTGTCAAGCAGTTAATAGTCCGGATCGGATGTGCAGATTGATTGTGGCAATTGCCGCAGTAACAGTTTATGTGCCCGATTTCTTTCAACGGTTTATTGAATTCTTTGCACCCTATTAAAAAAAACATAAAGTCCATAAGTGATAATTTATTTCTCGTCTAGTTCACTGAGATGAATGGATTAAATTGTCTGACTTGGCAGCAATACAACAAACGTATTTGTGACTTGAGAGACTGCGCAACATGAGATTTTCGCAGCCTCACGTGAACACCATTTAAGGTTAGGGTTCATAACAACAATATATAAAGACGTTTAACGCTGCAGAAAGCATCAATACACTCTGTGGTTCATAATTAGAAAACGTTTGTGTAGATATAGAAACTTATCAAGTCTTTGAAAATCTAGAGGAGTTTAGAGTGGTGTATAATTGTATATTTCCTACTCACATGGCCATATTAAATAATTTGCCATTAGAACTCCTAACAACCCGTTTGGCTCCTCTTGAATAATTGAGGTTTTCCTCAAAGGGAACTAAACAGAACTCTTTTAAACCATCTCCTGTAATATCCTCTTGAGTTGCCCGACCAATATGCTCAGTTTCAGCTATATCTGAGGGAAAGCCAGGGAAGTCAGGCCCAGGCAATCCCCTCAAGAAAGCTTCTCTTTGAACATGTGCGTAGTTAACGTTGTTGTGACAAAGAGGTGCTGAAGGTATATAAAATACTGATGAGTCGTGATCCCCTTGATGCTCAGGATCAACTGAATGGACCAAATCACAATGCCAATAAACCATATCTCCAGGATTGACCTTAGGAACAGGAACCATAAGCTTATCAAGCTCTAAACCTGGATGTGTCATATTATTGAACTCCTGCCCCTTACCGGGGAAAGCTCCTGGAAAGCTAGAATCCAACACTAACTCATCGTTGTCGTTGAAAAAAGGGCGCAACATCCAAAAGGCAGTAACAACTTGGATATTTGGGGCAAAATAAATAGTTCCCTCTTTGGGGGCTATTTCAGAAACTGCTAGCCATCCCTGGAAAGATCTGAATAGACTACACCCACCGCTCCCATGGTGCAAATCATAGTTAGCGTCTATCCTATGAGTGGCATCATAGGCATCATATTCTTCCCAGCTACCTTCGAATATTTTGGTGTAACACTTTGAATACTCCTTGTCTTCCCATCTCTCGATAGACCCACCATCAGCATGTGGGCCAAGTGAGAACAATTTATCACCGGGTTTCCTGATTCGGAGCCTGTCAGCGTATGAAATATTCTGGTCAAGGCAAATCTCTGCGTCTGGAGATGCATGCCACAAGTTATTCATAAACTTATTTGCCTTTATAACATTTTCATGGGCTCTGGCTCTCACCTGAGACTTGGACCAGTATAATTCATAGACTACTTTATTCTCTTCAGGAAATCCTTTTGTTTGAGGATTAGCTCCGATATAATCCATCACATCATGTTTAAGAGAAATGGCTTCTTTTCGTGGGATAACATTTTTAATGATAGTACATCCACGGGTCAATATTTCTTGTTTTTTTTCGGGAGTCAACGATTGGAGATCATTGATATCAACACTAGGAATGATACCCTCGCCTTTACCGGAAACCTCATCAATTTGTTCGGCTAGCGCCTCTTTGACTCTCAACCAAGACTGCTTTAATTTCTCTGGATCTTGGACAAGCTTCCTCTTGATGTCAGCATACTTCGGAGTGATATTTGATGAATTTGAATCGTCTAATGATGTGAACACAGAAGAAATGTCGCCACTTGCTCTGACTTTTGCTTTTGAAATATCAAAGGGAACAAGCAGGTGTCCAATAGTAACAGGGGGCATTTGAATTAGATAACGGACATATTATGTGGGTGCTAATGGCTATTTATGGTCTATTAAGTCAAGGAAACAGAAACAGGTACTATCCCGATTGGGTAACCCATCCGCAATAATTCCGAAAACAGCATCCCGTCCACAAAGTAACCTACAGTTACATTTGTTATCCAGAGACTGTCATTGAAACGACTACGTTACAGGGAGTTCTGCTGAAGCAAGGATATATTAATTATTTCAATAAATTGGTGTATTGAAACATTACATAAAACTAATCGCTCCTTCACGTTACATAAGGCATTTATAATAAACAACAATTCTACATGAGTCAAGGTGATTGTGAATCAGATTCAGCGAAAACAGCTTTACATAAAAGGAGGGATGAACTTGCTAGCCACCAAGACAGCTTGTAATTTTCAAGACATTTGAAACAGGCATTTTTGGTGGTTGCAAAATAACTCTTGAACAGCTGGTCAGATCTTATTTTTGATTCTAGCAGTAGTAATGCCATAACATGTAGAAGTGAATGAATAACAAGTATATGCTGAACTTTGCAGGGTGAGATTGAATTTATTATTTCGCTTGAAACCTCGTGAATCTTTTCTCCGTCTAAGTGATCTTGGCTCAAAGAAGCACCGATTTCAAGTGAGAATTGTTCCTGAGAAATCAACGCTATAGGATCAACTTGGCACCTTAAGAAGAGCATGGTAGTATACAAATGAAATGTTTTTAGCATACTTAAAACCATGTCATTATGTAGAGAACCCGGATCCAAAGTCCAGGAGCTTAAAATACTGCCTATAGGCACATCATATTTTGTCCGACCTTGAATGGGACGATAGAATGAACTTAGAATTCTTTCAATAAAAGTGCACAACTCATACCACTTCTTAAAGGCATAGAATACATGTTGCTCATCACTCTCAAAATCATCCGGAGCTATCTCATCCACTATTATGTCGGCAAGATTGAAGTACATCTCCCTTCCACTTGTAGCAGAAATCAAACGATCGCAGCAAAAGGTCACCCAGAACAATCTTTTCAAACTATTCAAGCTGCGCTTGGTATTACCACTCCCTTCAAGAGAGAACTCATCATAGTCATCAAAATATCTTCCATCAGAGCTGCTCACGTTAGTAATAGCTAATTCCCCGCAAAGATTACAGGCTTTAGTCACGTAAAATTTGGACTCAGAAAACCCCGAAGGCCCTTCTTCGTGAGATGATATTAGTAGATATGATTGAATAAGCACTAATTTATCAGTCTCCTGTAGTTCTAGAAGTTTACACCGATGGTATAAACTACTGGCATATTCTCTAACATTTTGTTTGGAATCGTACCTTATAGCACTCAACATAATGGCATTGAGTAATAACAAAGGAAGATTCCGAGGCATTTCAAGTGCTGAGAGCTGGACAACTGGGTAGAATGGGTGAATGAATTCAGAGAAAAGCAGGATCAAACGACGTTGTTCTTGAATAGGAGGGACGGCAAAGGCACCTTTAGCCTCAAGATACTTTACCAACTCTTTATCTGTTTGAGGGGTGTAATCGTGACCACTGTTAGAACGGGTATACCTCCATGGATAGTACAATCCAAAAGTGTCGCCATCAAAGCACAATAGGGAGTCTCTACTTATGAGCAGAGCCAAAGGTTGGGTAGCACAAACAAATTGCGGCTTGGGTAGACTGCTGTTGTACATTTCTTCGTAGACATCCTCCATAGATGACTTTTGGTCTATTTTCCTTTCAAGATGATTGTAAGACTGTGCTTTTCCAGATAAACTGCAACTGATAGATTTTTGGACACATAGCTTGCAGCTATTTTCATTTGCACCGAGAATGCACTTCCTGTGTAGCTTCCTACAGAGCTCACAAGAAACTAGAGATCTCTTCAATGTTAGTATCTAGGTAACAAAGTTCAATCTATAACAACTTTACATACGGACCGCTTCTTAACAGAGTAGATGCTGACCTTAAAGTCGCTCATTAATCAAATTTCGCATTCACTGGGGGCTGCCTAGGCTATGCAATTAGAAGCGAAAGTGGGGTAAGAGAAAAGTGCACAGAGCATAAACATGATGGCAAGTGAAGCTAAATTGACGAGTTAATAATTCAATTTAATTTGACATTCTTGACACAAGTGAATTTTAAGGGTTTATTCTTTCCTGCCGGAAAAACCCCTATTTATTTGCAGCCATGCCTAGAATCATTAAAATGATACGTTTGAATAAAATATAAGATGGTAACTTGTGAAGATTTAAGTATGGCTCAAAAACTTAAGTCATTTCAACATTGCTTCACCTCAAACAGCTGACATATCCCATTTGTTGCCTCTTTTCTAGCTGCCGTGTTGGCTTCTCATCTCCAAAGTCGCGCTTTCTACTCGTTTCCAAATAATCACCTCGTACCTTCTTGATCTACCCGTTGTACGCACCATGCCAGCATCAGAAAGTACATCAACAAAGACATCGCCCACTTTAAAGCGAAGCTTGGTCCAACAACTTACCATCCTTTGTAAGACGCAGCAGTTTTACTGGTTTCTCGGGCATTTCTTGACCATCATCTTATTTGTAGCTAATGTGGTTGAATCATTCCTATCTAAACACACAAAATACTACCGCTGGTGTCTATTGAGCATTGTTGGAACTTATGTGATAGTGATAAAGCAGATCCATTTCAAAAATAAAACTGCTGTCAAGAACATATCCGTGACTCGTTTTCTTAAAGATGAAAACTCTCAGTACTTTATTGTGGCTATCTGGTTTTACGTGGCAAGTTATAAAATCGGAAGACATTCCGGCGCCCTTTACAGTTATGTGATATATTCTGTGTTCCATTTATTAGCATATTTCCAGTCTAACATTTTAGGCTACTTACCTTTATCCATCCAAACCGAACAGAATCTTAATGGGCAAATCAATAGGTTTACATCCCAATTTAATCAGTATGCGTTGATGATGGCAGCAAGTAGCGAGGTTTTCATCATCATCAGCTTGTTGATGTTTTCACCTCTTTTGATTTTCAAGGTATTCAGCCTGCCTATTGAAGTGTTGACCCACATCGTGACAATGTTAATAATGGCTGCATTCTTAAGACTCAGGTATAAAAGCAATACTTTTACGAAACAGATTATATCTCAATTCGATACTAAAATCCTGCAAACTTTGACCTCGATTCCTCAACTCCGTCAATTGATACCAGTGTATTCACAATCAAAATTGAAAGTTGTTCAATATTTGCAACGTGTGGATGCTTTAGTGGCTGCTAAAGCCAAATCAACCTGAGTGCGAAAATTTTCAATCATTTATATACTATGGCCTCTACTAGTCAGAAGAAAATAGCACAATCGAATAAACAAAAGCTCAAAGAGCTACATCTGATATCCCTAGTTATAATATTTTTGATTGGACTGATGGCATGGTGGTTTCAGAGACCCTCCAGTTTCAAACCATTTATAATATTTCAGCTTCCTTTAGTTGGTTGTCAGTATGTGGTTGAAACTAGCTGTAGGCCAAAATTCAAGTATGACCCGGTTGGGGGTTATGATAAATTGGTCAATCCTGGACTAGATATGTCTCAGGAAGGATTGATGGAGTACTTATTGGACGTGATCTATTTCACCTGGATATTAGACATCTTAGTGGTATTATCTGGTACTAATAAAATATGGTACTTGTTTTTAGTAATCCCGGGATATGCAGTGTTCAAATTGGCTGGGTTTATCAAGCCATTTTTGCCCAACAAAACTGCACTGCAGCCTGTTGAACAACAACCAAAGCAAGAGAAGAGTAAGAGACAGCAGAAATTAGAGAAGAACGGTAGAAGAAAAGTCATTAGGTGATAAGTTCATGATTACATTTATCGAAATAAACGCTCTACGTGTACACTCTCGAGATATCACCATTTTTGTGCTTGCAAGTAGAATAGGCAATATGCACCAGCGTAATTTATTTCATCCACTTTTCTCGATTTCCGCGTTCAATGTTCAAACGGTTTTTAAGCATGCCTGCCTGTCAGATCACTAGGTCACACGTGAACGGCCCTGTTGAAGAGAAGATTGTCACTAAACTTCTCACAATCAACCCTACTCTTGTGAAAGTGTTTAACGATTCTCATAAACACTCCCATCATAAAAGTATGGAGGATGCTGATAATACAGTGGAGTCGCATTTCAGACTAGAGATTGTTAGTGACGAATTCAAAGGCAAGGGCTTACCAAGTAGACATAGGCTTATATATAAATTATTGGATGAACAGATAAATGTTGATAAGGTGCATGCTTTACAATTAAAGACGAAAACACCCGAAGAAGTCGACCAAAAGAAGTAGAATGATGCATCTAAACAATTAATATATATTCATTTATCTAACAACCCAACTCTACTCACACTTATTCACTGGCAACCGCAACAGGTACAGCTTCATCTGGCTTCACTTGTTCACCCCAAGTTTCTTGTGCGCTTGCGTTCTTGGCTACTAGTTCAACAATTCTTCTGATAACTGGTAAAGTCAACCAAGCAGGAACGTAAGCTTCAACTCTAGAGAATGGCCTCAAACTGACGGTTCTAAATGGATCATTAAAATAACCATCGGTGGAAACAGACTCGAACAAATCTTGTTGCCCAGCATCACCAGATTCCTTCACCCTATCGGCTACAGCTTGAAGAACTTCTGGTGATATTGGTGTCTCATAATCAGCAACATAGTATTGGCCGATTAATTTCTGGATTTGGTTTGGTCTCAATGCATAACAAATTTCATATATGATCTCAATATCTTCTGGGGTATTCTTCTTGATTTGTAGGAGCTTAGCAGCCTGGAATAAGTGACACAAGTAGACACTTGCTTCTTGGATTTCATGTCCCTTACACCATTCTTCTAATCTAGTTACATTGTAATTCAATTGTAAACCTCTCTTCCAGGATAAGAAGTTTCTTCTCATGACCAAATCATTGAAACATAACGCATCGATAAATCTGAGCAATTCCACCAATACTTCGTGCATTACTTCTTGTTCTATGAAGTAAGACTTCATGGACCAATAGACATTGTTAAAAAAACTCAAAATATCGTCCATCTTGTATTGGTTTGTAGGTGAGAATACTTTGGATAAAAATGGTGAACTTTCTGGAGCCATATAACCAGGCAAGGATTGAGATAAAACAACAGCAGAAATAGCCTTCTTGTCCAAGTCTTTCTCCATTTTCTTCATCCACATATTGTAAATATTATAAGACAAAGACTCGAAATCTTCCTTAACAACAGCAATAAGTTTGAGATATTCTTCAAATTCTTCTTCGCTCATTTCGAAACTCAATGTGTCATTGGATAAGATGGTTTGTTGGGCATAGGAGACAAAAGAGTATAGTTCATGGGTGTTAGATAACCAGAAGGCACCGTTTGGAATAACATCTTCTCCCTTTAAATTAGAAACAATAACTTGAATAGTAGCCAAGACTTCACCAAGAAATTCCTCACTCTCTTTGGTTAATCCCAATCTCCACATATCACTTAAAATGATAATAATTATTCTAGCTGGGAATAAAATTTCTTTTCTCGTGTAATCAGAAGCAACACCAGCTTGTGGAATCTTCAAGTTTTTCAACAATCCTTCCACTACTTCACGATGCAATTGCCTTGGATTTCTCAATAATCTGAATAGTTCATCATTTATATCATCAATATTAGCCTCGTCTTCATTAGAAACGGCAATAACAGACACAGGCCTATTTGAACCATCAAAGTTGGTGTTGGAAGTGGCCATGCTAGAATGACGCTTGGTATTGATACTTCTGTTCTTGGCGACATTTAATTGTGGTAAATTAATTTGTTGATTTTGCAATGAAGATAATTCGGCCTTCAACTGCTCGATATGTGACTTCAAGTCAATCTCAATGGTATCTCTCTTGATCAAGTCTTCCTTAGCTTTCTTCAAATCATCTAAATTCTTAGCCACTTCTGCCTTCAAAACATTCTGTTCTTTTGTCAATTCTTCGATTTTCGTTTCCGCCAAGGTATAGTCAGACTTAACTTGGTTTAATTCCTTGTTCAAACTTTCAATCTTTGCATGATGTTTCTCATCTTGTTTATCAAAATTCTTTTGGAACTCCAATTCCTTTGTCTTCAAGCTTTCTTGTTGGTGTGAAGATTGATCCAATAAACCTTTCAAGTGGTTGATCTCTTGCATTAAGCCTTTGTTATCTTGAATCTTCGAAGTCAAGGATTGAGTCAACTCGATAACCTTGTTTTCCAACTTATAAGAAACTTCTTTAAAGTGGTTAACAGATTTTGCTTCAACCTTTAACTGCAGTAATTCCTTCACAGCAAGCTTTCTCCTGAATAAAGATTGTATCAATACAGCAGACTTGACTTGCTTCTTGTAAGTTCTCCGGTCTTGTAAACCCCTCCAAGATTTCTGTAATACAACAGCAGATTTTTCTGTCCTGAGACCCAAAAGAGACTTTCTGGCTTGATAACC
The DNA here is from genome assembly GCA_030563605.1 of Yamadazyma paraphyllophila. NCBI lineage: Eukaryota > Fungi > Ascomycota > Pichiomycetes > Serinales > Debaryomycetaceae > Yamadazyma > Yamadazyma paraphyllophila. Next base: position 250,046 of record JAJMJO010000017.1, read on the forward strand.
TCTGAAAGATTTCTGTAAAACAACAATAGATTCCAAAGTGTTGTTAATTTGCTTTCTTGCTTGGTAACCTCTGACTAAAGTTTGAATTAACACAGCCGCATTGTTCTTGATCTCTTGTTCAATCTTGAATCTTCTAAGATATCCTCTGATAAGGGATTGTAATTTGGCATGACTAGTTATTATCTGCTTGTACTTCTTTTCTGTGATGTATCTTCTGATATTCTTTTGAATAGTAGTAGCAGAATTGTACAATTTATCGCTTCTCAATTTTTCAAATTGAGCCAACATACCAGCTTTGAAAAAAATCTTGGTGTTACCTAATTGAAACTTAGACTTATCTGGTAAGTGTGTAGTTAAGATTTGATTACACAATTCACTGACAGATTCCTGGGTAGTTTCTTCACTCATCACTTTGATCCAATCTTTAGATGGAACCAAGATGTGATATCTGTCTGCAAATTCAACATATGTCCAACGAGAAGGGAAACCAGCACAAGAGATTCTAATTGTCTCTAAAACACCACAGGCTCTTAATTGGGATAATACCATCAAGGAGTCAAACTCCCATGCTTTCTTCAATTCATTTGGTTTAATACATCTGATGTAGTGAACATTTGTGGAGTTGATGGTCTTCATTAATTCGATCAAGGAATTTTTGAAAATAGAACCCAAAGTTGGTTTCTTGTTGGCAATGGATTTGCTTGGACCGTTCAACTGTAAGGCGTTTGCATTCTTTTCAATAATGGATAACACATCCTTCAATAAAGCACTGGAGGAGTCCTTTAATACATCCAAATGACCTTCACCAACGGTATCCCTATTCTTTTCAATGAACCCCTCAATATCGTAAGACACATCCAAGGCATAGTGACTAACAATGAACTTAGATTGTCCAAATCTCGGTTTCTTGAACACCTTATCAGTTGGTTCTTTGTTCAAAGTTTGATACATCTTTTCAATCAATGATTGATCAGAACCTGCAGGTAATCTTGATTCTTCATCCAATAAAGATAATATACCCAATTTATTTTCAATTAAATTGATACATGGTTGATTATCTGAGAATTCAATGAACGACCATTCAATTTCTTCCTTAATGTATTCTTCTTGCTCCAACTTGAAAACATGTTGGTTAAATTCTTGCTGTAATTTTTCGTTAGCGTAATTGATACAGAATTGTTCGAAAGAATTCTTTTCGAAATGCTCAAACCCATAAATATCTAAAACACCAATAAACGAATGTATGTCATCAATGATTTCTGGGGGACACAAATCAGAATTAATATAGTCCACCAACCAATCAAACAAGGCAGAATAAATATACTTTGCAAAAGAATCTCTGGCTACCAATGCTTGTTTATAGTTCAAGTTGGAGATGATTTTTTCTGATCTGGTAGTGATTTGCTTCTTGACACACCACTTACTAAAATTTACTGCATCAATACCCAACAAGTCACACGCCTTGACTAGGTTTGGTTCATCAGATGATAAATGAGCATCGTTCCTAGAAGGGGTAATTTCAATATTTCCTATATGTAACAAAGCGGCCAATAGCTTGAAAATTTCGATTTGCTTATCTTCACCTATCCCAATCAATCCTAAAGCATCTCTTGTAATATTGAACTCTTTCTTGTCATCAGTTCCCTCAATAATTGAAGCATCACCTTGACTGGTATAATTGTAGTCATCAGGATTAGATAATGACAACTTGAGTTTATCATCTTCATTTAATCCTGCCAATAACTGATAGAATATGTGATAATTTCTTTCTTTTTTTGGTTGGAAAACCAACCTTGACCTTTCCAACAAGTAAGTTCTGATTCTGGCTCCAATAATTGAAGTCTTTTTATCGAACAAAATTTCAAGATATTTACCGAATCTGGAAGAGTTATCATTTCTGGTAGTTTTAGCATTACCAAAAGCTTCCATTATAGGGTTAGTAGCTAAGATTTGTTTTTCCACGTCACTCATATCGTGTGCATGAGATCCTTGAGCACCAATAGCGGATAATTTGTCAGGATCAGCGGCATCGGCATCAGATTCTACACTAGCAAAATATCTCATGATATATTTTGCGCTGACGGTTTTACCAGCACCCGATTCACCTGAAACCACAATAGTTTGATTTTTCTTGTCTCTCTTCATGCACTTATAAGCATCTTCTGCGATTGCAAACAAGTGGGGATCCAACTCACCTCTTGCCTTCCCGCTGTAAGCTTGAATGATATCTTGACTATATAGGGAATCAATCTTTTGAAAAGGATTCGTGGCGATCAACACAATACCAGAGTAAGTATAAATATTCAATTGGGAGTACCTGACTTTAATTGCATGTAAAACCGCCGGTTCATTCAAGTACGACAAGCTTGTCAAATCCTCGGAAGCCTCCAAAATTGGTGGATTTCTTAAGGGGCATTTTGAGTTTTCTTCGTTTAAGTTATCGTGTTGAACGGAGAATGATTCGTCTTCATTGGAATCAGGAGATAATTGGATCAGGTGTTTGGACTTGGTGCCGTCAGTAATAGACGTTATAGTCACCGGGACCCATCCTAACTTATCGTCAGGGTACCAACATTTAGTCCCCACGTCGTACGCTGCTACCATGTTGAATTAAGATAAATTTTCGTTGTGTTTAGTTTGGATCAAATCGACGCGTAGGCGGTTAGGGCACGTTAGCGCGAGTGAACAGCGCCTATTGTTCCCATTAGACTGGGGAGACAGTGACAGAAATGAAAAGCAGAAACTCAATAAAGGTAGATACATTGAGCGAGAAGCAGTGGGATTCAGTGAAGAGATTGTCTGAAAGTTTGTACTTTAGCTAGACAGTAAGCATTTTTCTCATGTTGGTCTGGCATCTAGACGGCGTTCATGTGTAACATTTGTGAGCATTGGTGTGCATATGCGGCAGTAAATAAAGCGTTAGTACCGCGCAATAGACACAATAGTACAGTAATGGCCTAGAGTTAAAGAAACGACTTGTGTTATAACATGTGATCTATACACGGACTAAATACCACTCTATATTTACTAGTAGTGAGTTTATTAACATAATGAAATTCACAACTTAAATGGAGGCAGTTCTAATGGCTGATAAACGCCGTCAAATAATTTGTCATTGGGTAAGAGATTACGGAACCGAGTATCGATATATTCGTCACTAAGTTGGTCAATACTTGTGGCACCCAAAAGTCTCATGTTCATGACCATCTCGTCCTTTAATACCTGGATGGCTTTGAACATTCCGTCGTCTCCATATGTTGACATGGCATACAAAAATGGCCGGCCAATTCCCACCCCCTTGGCACCAAGACAAATCGCCTTAAGTATATCAGATGCTCTTCTAATACCTCCATCGATGAAAATCTCTAATGAATCTTCTAACTGTCTCTCTTTCAATACATAGTGCAATTCAGCTAAGACATCAATTGGAGGTCTGGAAAATTCAAGCTGGCGTCCTCCATGGTTGGATAACACAATTCCATCGACTTTATGCTCGATGGCTTTCAAACTGTCTTCTACCGTCTGTACACCTTTAAGGATGATTGGTAAGTCAGTAATACTTCTAAACCAAGCGATATCGTTCCAATTCAATGAAGTGTCAATAAATGATGAAATGGCTCTAGCGGCTCCTTGGGATCTATCAACAGAATCATCATCATTTTGAACATGTGATAAGTCTTCAAAGTTCTTAGATCGCATATCCTTTTCTCTTCTACCTAATTGTGGGGCATCCACTGTAATAAAAAGTCCTTTGATACCACGTTTCTCTGCATGCTGAACAATATTCTTACAGATCTCACGGTCTGAATTAACATAAAGTTGAAACCACTGGGTTTGTTCATCTATGGCCTCATCAACAATCTCATCAAACGAACAAGATGCTAAGGTAGGAATCATTTGAATGATATCCTGGCGAGCACTCGCTCTAGTTAACACCTTTTCACCGTCTGGGTGACCCAATTTTCCAAGAGCCGTAGCAGTGATATAAAATGGTGCACTGACTTTGGTGCCAAGCATGGAAGTGGATAAATCAATAGATTTAACGTCCACCAAAACCTTGGGCTTGAAGTAATAGCGATGGTACGCAGCATGGTTTTCTCTTAATGTGATTTCGTCATCACACCCGGAGGAATAATACGCCCAAGCAATCTTATCCATCGTGTGACGGGCAACAAACTCAAAGTCATTGAGGTTGTAGATTTGGGAGAGATCAGGTTTGGCCTTTTCGAACTTTCTACGCTTGATTTCATATTCATCTGGAGGGTCGTCATCATCATCGTCATACTCGTCGACCTCTGAAGTGGCAGCAGTTAGAGCAGCAGGAACAGGGAAACTGATGGCTTTTTTATCTCCTTGCTCGTCATACTCCACATCAAATTCATCAACCACATCGGAAGCTTCAGTTTGTTGGGTCCGAGGTTCTGAATGAGCAGCCTGTTTTTCAACCGTTTCCTTTTGGGTCAGCGACTTGGATTCACGACTAGCCTTAGCCTTTGCAGATTTTTCCTTTGCTTGGGCCACGCTATCCAAGTCTACTTCACCTTTGTAGCACGAAGGTGGGAGATATTTTTCCAAGGTGTCAGAAGGGTGAATTGGATCAAAAGCTTTGGTTGCATCCTTTCCAGCATACTTTAGGATGATGCCTGCACCACCGGGATGTTCTGATAAGAAGTCAGTGACGTCATAAACCTTGTTGTGGATGATTACCCAGCAATCTGACTTTGAATTATGTGTTCTGATATCTTCAATTAATACTGGCATTGAGTACAGATAATAAGATTGATAATAAAAGTGATTTAAGTGGCTGTCTAGCGCGGGGAGACGGGGTCGGAGTTGCGATAAGGCTGGTGCGGGTCAACCCCGGGTTGACTGGGTTGCGGGTACTGGCGCGCGAGTAGTGCGATGATAGCTCGGGGTAAAATAATGAAGTATTCTGTGCTAGAAGACTCGCATATGTACAACATTTGAAGATTGGTCCAAGGTACAGACAACATGGCCAGTAGAGAAATTGCAAGGGCCAGAAGGTAGATTGAAGCGAGAAAGAGAAGAGTACAGACACTTCGAAACGGCGCCACTGAACTAAACAATAGCATATATCACCTAGAAACCTCGACCATCAGTTGTCAAAGTCTATCACCACCAAACGAACCATCAGTACCGCCATCAGCAATCAATTTACTTGCGCTATAATTAATCTCATCACAGTTTCTCGAGGGCGCAAAATCCTCGTGTGCCGAACTTACCCGATATCCGAATTAAGTAACCTAAATACATATGAATGTTCTCCAGCCACCTAATGTGTCAAATCAATATAATTCATCCATCCATTTTTCAACCACCCGAGCGACCCAACAAAAATGGACTAGAACTACTAAATCTATTAATAATCAAATTATGTAAAAACAAAACTGGGACTCATCTTCCCTTCCTGTCATTAACCCTAATTTACCGCCGTAGTGCTTTGGTAAGTCCCAGCCTCTTTCGTGGCTGCACCATGTTTAAATCCCTCTCATGCATTTCGCACTCAAATTTATGTCAAACAAAAATTGATCAAAGCTGTTTTAAACGGTTAATAAACCCAGTTCATATTCGTCTTAAAATCCCTGTGTTAGACGTTTTACGTGTCTACGTGTTACGCGTTTTCGTTTTCGTTACGTCCGTGTGTGTGTGAGTGTGTGACTGTTGTCTCGTCGCCGCCACTACCACTTGTGCTTTAAATCATCCTTTCCCTCCTGCTTCCCGCTTTCTATTCAAATGGTGCTCATTAACGGGGTAAAATACGCTTGTGAACGTTGTATCAGAGGCCACCGTGTCTCAAGTTGCTCTCATACTGACCTGCCTTTAACCATGATTAAGCCAAAAGGTAGACCAGTATCACAGTGTCAACACTGTCGAGAACAACGTAAGAATAAAGCCCTTCATATCACTTGCTCGTGCAATAGTAAAAAATCAGGCGGTCATCATGCCGCAAACTGTCTGAAAAATCCCGCCGGTTGTACTTGTTATCACCATCATAAATTAAAGGCCGCTGCTGCTGCTGCTGTTGAAAAGGCTAAAAAGGCTAAAAAGGAAGAGAAATCCAACACACCAATACCTGAAGGGAAACTCAATTTAGAAGATGATTTCATAAAATCTAATAGCGACTTGTTCGAATTCTTGAACTCTTCGAGCGCTGCTTTGGTACCCTCAACAGCTGAATCTGAATCGGCTTCAATTGGGCCAATGGATAGCCCAAAGACTTTTGAGAGAACTTTGGATTTTCCTCTTTTCCCGTTAATTGGCACTCATTCCTTTGATAACGAAAATATGCCTTTATCTTCCATGCCGGTAAATCCAACTGCTGGATTAGACGGTATTGGTACGGGTGTGGATGTTGGATCAAGTGCGGGTGTAGGATCTGGTCTTAGTGTTAGGGGGGCTGGCCGCGGCCTGGCCATAGGCTCGGGTGTTGGGTCAGAAGCTGACATGGGTGAATTTAACCGTTCACGTTCACGTTCGCATTCCCGTAATCGAAATGACTCTACAGCCCCAATTGATCCAAATATACCTGGGGACTATAGCATAGTAAACCCTCAATTCATGTCAGGAGCTCAGTTCAACAGCCCACCAAATTTGCAGTCAAACTCAAATCCTCGGCCCAATGCAGAAATGAACGGCAACGGCATTGCAAACCATTCAGGCCCTAGTGAGATTCAGTTTCCCACAAAATCACAATCAGTTGAACCTCCTAACGGCACGAATGTATCTACAACGGCGGCTACATCTATTGGAAGATCGCATTCTTTCAAAAACAGACCATCATCTGTTTTATCAGTCAATTCGAATTCTTCGATATCAACTGAAACTAAATTCGACGCATATCCTCCGTCAGGCTCTATATCTAATATCAACCTGTCGTCAAATGTAAACATTTCCGGCAGTTACCCAACTGCTCTTCAAGATGGCATTGCTAATCCGGCCCCTTCAGGTATGAAGTTCCCATTTGGAAATATCTTAGAATCAAATGAACTTTATATCCTGGATGAAGATATAGAGCACCTTTTGAATGATTACGACAACATCCCTGAATTAGTGTATAATAAGTAGATACGTGTAATTCACAAAACACCTTTTACATTCGATATTTACCTGATATTTATCACATTGGCTATTCAATCTTTAAGTTCTCAAGTCGGTTGAGATTACTATTCATATCAATAGTATGCTTTGCTACTGACAGCCGAGGAATCTCGTTATTCAAGTATATAAGGAGTTTCTCATCAGTGATGCCAGTAAGTGACTTATTCTCGTTATTTTCGAGAATACTAAGGCGTAAGAGGTACTCTAAAAGGGAAAGCGACTGAGAAACTTCCAGCATGTCCTCAGCATCTTTAAATTCTTCTTCTTCTTCCAGATCTTCTCCTTCGTCATCACTTTCCAATACCTCATAAATGCCAAATGCAACGTACTCTTTCTCGAGCTTTAAAATCAATACAGGAGAATTATTATTTTCTAAACGTAATAACTTTCCAGACCTGCTGAAGAAAATCTTCCGAATATCTTTAGCCTTTATACTTTTAACTTGGGGATCTCCTTCATGGTACCTATCATCATTGAAGTTTTCCGAAACTTGTAATGAATAATCAAACATATCAGTCTTCACTATTTGAACTTTAGCTCTTGCATACTCTTCTTTCCAAGTCACTGGGCTTTCTGGTTCACCTCTTTGTGAATCATTGCCCACATCATTCTCTATATACTTCAAACGACTTGGATTGTAAAAAACAGAATAATATTTTAAATCAAATACAGGTAACGGACCTTTAGACATGATCAAATGCGACGCTTCTATAAGCTTATTTATACTGATTTCCTCATTCAAATTCCTATTCAAATTGATCCCACTTGTCACAATACAGAGATTTAGAAGCGGAACCGCATGGTCTATCATAGCGATTATCAGATCGAGTTTCTTGTTCACCAGTACCACGATATCACCCGCATGTGCGCTGCTTAACGAGAGCTTTTCCATCCACTGCTCAAGAGAATCGTCAAATTGCTTGAATTGCAGCGTAAGATCATCAATGAGCTCATTACAGCTTTCTAGCGAACTGAATCCGCTAGCGCTAACGGACTTGATCAACTCAATTGAAGGACTGACAATGCTAATTTGGAGTCTCACCTTCAGGATCTTACTCCTTAACTGAGCCTGTTCCTTTTCCGGAATCCGTTCAACTAACCGAGAAACCGTCCTTATAGCATAACCTGATGCGAGCGATATCCCTGACCGTATAGCAAACGTGACAGCCTGACTTGACGCCTTAGTAATAAACTCGTCCATAGTAAATCGCGATGATCTTACTTATCTGCTTTGTCGCAAATGCGCGTTGTAAATAAACAGTTATGAAGCTCACTGGTAACAGAAAGCCTCTTAAGGAATTCACCACACCTTTGGGATCTGGTGCAGGCGTACCCAAAGATCAACGGCCCAATCGTGTGAAGGACAGTGCTGTAAGGCTAGCACGTCCCTTCAAAGTCCCATTTGAAAACGCAGCCTCTGCAAGTGGTACGCGGTCTAGCATACAACCACACCGAGCTGCCAGAAATAAACTGGTGAACTACGCCTTAGACGTGGAAATCGTAGAAGATGAACCTGTGGATCAGTATGGAAATGTGATTGTAGCCAAAAAGAAAGGAGCTTTAAACCCAAGGCTGTTACTATCTGCTGATACTGGTGATAAGCTCAAGTCAGAGTTCTCTGTGCCTTTGAGGGACAAGACGAAAATGCTCAATGTCCCCCCTCCTCCTCTTGGAACAAAGCCCAAGGTTATAATTCCTCCACGGCCTCTTCATGACCCACTCAACGAATTTGCCATTGTGCTATATGACCCTACGATAGATATCATACCCAGTGAAGAAAAGAAGGATGACTCACCAGAGAAAGAGGAATCGCCCGAGGTAATAGAGATAGATGAGGAACCCATTTTAAAAAAGAGAAAGGTCCATAAGTCATTAGCTGAGATATTAGGCATATCAAAGTATAAGGATGACATGTTAAAACACCCTAATGTTCCTGTAGTGATTGACCCTAAGCTTGCCAAAATCCTTCGGCCGCATCAGGTTGAAGGGGTCAAGTTTCTTTACAGATGCACTGCAGGATTAATCGACCCTAAAGCCAAAGGGTGTATCATGGCAGATGAGATGGGATTAGGCAAAACCTTACAATGTTTGACATTGATGTGGACTTTATTGAGACAGAGTCCTAGGGGTAAAAAGACCATAAGTAAGTGTATTATTGTTTGCCCATCCTCATTGGTGAGGAACTGGGCCAATGAGATCATTAAATGGCTAGGTGAAGGTGTACTTACACCCTTAGCTATCGATGGTAAAAGTGTGAAGAATGCAGATATCGCTGAGAATTTAAGACAGTGGAGTGTAGCTAGTGGAAGAAATATCGTACGACCAGTGTTGATAATTTCTTATGAAACTTTAAGACGTCATGTAGATAAATTAGCGGGAACAGAAGTGGGATTAATGCTTGCGGATGAGGGACACAGATTAAAAAATGGTGACTCTTTAACTTTCACTGCATTGAATGAGTTAAAGTGTGAACGAAGAGTGATTCTTTCTGGTACCCCAATCCAGAATGACTTGTCTGAATACTTCTCGTTATTGAATTTCGCTAATCCTAACTATTTAGGTACAAGAAATGATTTCAGGAAAAACTACGAGAACGACATTTTACGTGGACGTGATGCTGATGCATCTGACAAAGAGCGTGAAAAAGGAGACAAGAAATTAGGTGATTTGACCACCCTCGTGTCCAAGTTTATCATCAGGCGTACAAATGATATTTTATCAAAGTACTTGCCCATAAAATATGAGCATGTTATATTCGTGAACCTTTCGCCATTACAAACAAAATTGTACAATCATTTCATTACTTCTCCAGATATCAGAAAATTGTTGAAAGGGCAAGGGCTGCAGCCTTTAAAAGCCATTGGTCTTTTGAAGAAATTGTGTAATCATCCTAACTTGCTTAATCTTCCAGAGGATTTAGATGGAAGTGCTGGTTTACTCCCAGATGATTATGATCGTAAAGGAAGAGAAGTTCAAACATGGTTAAGTGGTAAGTTCGGAATATTGGAGAGATTCTTGTACAAGTTGAGATATGAAACCGGCGATAAAATAGTGTTAATTTCCAACTATACACAAACTCTTGACTTGATTGAAAGAATGTGCCGCACTAAAAAGTATGGTAGTCTCCGTCTAGATGGTACCATGAACATTAACAAGAGGCAAAAACTTGTGGATCGGTTCAATGATCCCGAAGGTAAAGAGTTCATTTTCTTATTAAGTTCTAAAGCAGGAGGGTGCGGTATTAACTTGATTGGTGCTAATAGATTGGTACTTATAGACCCTGATTGGAACCCTGCAGCAGATCAACAAGCATTAGCAAGAGTGTGGAGAGACGGTCAGAAGAAAGACTGTTTCATATACAGATTTATCTCAACTGGTACTATTGAAGAGAAGATCTTCCAAAGACAGTCAATGAAATTGAGCTTAAGTTCGTGTGTGGTTGATGAGAACAATGATGTGGAGAGACTTTTCTCTGCTGATAACTTGAAACAGTTGTTTCAATTTGAAAGCAATACTATTTGCGATACCCATGATACCTACAACTGTAAGAGATGTGTAGAAGGTAAACAAATGATCAAGGCTCCAGCCATGTTATATGGTGATGCTACCACTTGGAATCATTTGGGTCATGGGGATTTGCTGGATAATCATGACGATTTATTAAGAAATGAAATCAATTTTGAAGATGTGAGTTATGTTTTCCAATACATATCTCACTGATGCATATATCAACAAGAATCGTCTTGTTTTCGTGTTGGGTTTGTATTATTATTGGGGTTGGGTATTATGTGAGTTCATTTAATTAGGTTCTGCAGTACAAGTAAATATAATAAAACCCCCATATGGAAGCTTCTTTAATTCACAAACAATCGAAAACACCGCATATTTAAACAAGCAAACACAAATAGCCAAATCTACAGGTCTACAATATAGCATATATTTATTATATAAATTAGCAACCCCGTAAACTCCTG